>QJNX01000248.1:0-95698 GCA_004155925.1 Monosporascus sp. MG133
AATAATAATAATAATAATAATAATAATAATAATAATAATAATAATAATAATAATAATAATAATAATAATAATAATAATAATAATAATAATAATAATAATAAACGTTTTATATTATTTATAAGAAATGTAAAAATTAAAACAGTTTTAAAGGCGAATTTTAATTTAAAACTTATGCACTTAATATTTAAGATTTTATCGCTTGTAATTAATTATTTTTATAATTTATTAAATTTATACAATTTAATATAATTTCGTTTTTAAACGCGTACGAATATTTTATTATCCGATAATATTATCGAAAAAATCGATTATATAAATTACCTTAAAAATATCCTTTAAATAATAACCGAAAATAAATAAATTTAAAATTAAAAGTTTACGGTATAAAGATATAAAAATCGGAAATATGAAACTTTTTATAAAAGTATTAACGATTTTACGAAAAGAATTTAAAATCAATATTTTTAACGATTAAGAAAAAATTTTTAAGGAAATTTTGCAAAAATAATACGTTAAATTAACTAAATCCGGTAAAGTATACGATAACAGGCTTTTAATTAATACGTAACGAAAATACCGTAAAAGTTTTAAATGAGCTTTAAAATTAAATAAAAAGATAAACGAAAAGATCGTAAAATAATAAAAGATTAAAACTTAAAAATAATAATACGATATTTAAAAAACGTTAATAACGATTATATAAGTTACTAATTTATATATAACTTTACTTTTTATTACGGAAAGTTAAATAATATGTTTTTAAATAATAAAAAAGGCTTAAAGTTATAATAATACGATTAATTATTAAAAAGTAACAGTAAACTTTTTAAATTATTAAGTTATAACTTATTATTTTTTTATATTATAAAATATTAAAATAACGTTTTTAACGTTTTATAAGGTTTATATAAACTTAATTAAAAAAAACCTATTAACCGTTAACCGTAAAAGTAAACTTTTAAACGAAACCAAAAACGAAATAATCGTAAAAATTCTTATATAAACCAAAATATTAATAAACGAAAACGTAACAAATTAAACGCTTAAAGTATTTATTAAAAGACTTATTTAAATTCTTTTTATAAGTTTTTTTTAATATTTCTATATATTCTTTAATAATGTTTCAGAAAATTCCCGTTTTAACGTTATTTTTATTAATTTTTTAAGGAAAGAATTAACGGTTTATTTAAAATTAAAAATAAGTTAATTATAAAAACGGATTAACTTTTTAAAAATAAAACTAATTTTAACAAAACTTTTAATTATTAATTAACGTAACGTTATAAAGGTTTCGTTTTACTTTTTAAAGAATTTATTTATTTTCGATTTAAAGTTTACGATATATATTTTTAAATTTATTAATAAGTTTTTAAATTTAAAATTAATTATATTTTATCACGAAATATACGTAAATAATAATTTCGTTCCGATTTAAAGGTCCGGAAAAATTAATATATTACTTTAAAGTTTTAACGGTACGAAAACGTTACGGTTATATAACGTAACTTATTAGAAAACATTTCTATATAATTAATATTATTTCGATAATTCCGAAAAAAGAGTTATTAATAAAGTAACCTAAAAACTAATAATTATATTCGAAATAAATATATTAAAGTTATAATTACGTTCCTAAATACATTTAATAAATTTATTATTAAAAATACTAACGTAATAGCTTTTTATATAATTTTAATTATTTATAAACAAAACGTTAATTTACGAATAAAAAAACGGTTATGTATAAATAACGGTATTATATAATATTTACGATTAGGTTATTTTAACCTCGAAATAATTATTTAATTATAATTTTATAAAAAAGGAATATTTTTTTTAATAACCGTTAAATATTAAACATATAATAAAACAAAAACGAAAAGGTAAATACGCCGTAAGCCTAAAAAAAAGTATTGCGATTAAAAAAAAAATTTATTATCGATTTTATAAATTTCGAAAAAAACCTTAAACTATATAAATATGTTAGATTTGTTACTGATATGTATTTAGGTTTTATTTAAAATATTTACTTTAAAAACTAAACATAAAATATATTAATTATAACGTTCCGATATTTTTTAAAGATTTTAAAAAATTAAGATAAAGGTTTTCCATAAATAATTAAATACCATAACGAAATCTAAAAGAATTATTATTTTCGGAATATATTTTAATCGGTATTTTTAATAGTATATTTAAAGTGTATAATTAAAAAAAGCGATTATAATACGAAATGGTATTAAATTATCCGCGTCTTTAATTATATATATTATTAACTGTAGTATATTTTTATAACCGTACCTTTAAATATAAATTTTAATAAATTTTATATAACGTTTATTTTATTTATTTACCGTATAAAAATAATATTATAATACTTAATGAAAATATTTAATAAACTTATTTGTAAATTTATAAATATATAACTTACGTTATAATAACCGCCGTTATAAAAAAAATAAAGATTTCGAAAATTAAATTTTAAAATATAAAATAAATTTTTCGTCGGTTACCAATTTATAAATATTTAAGAAATTTAAAATCCGTTAATTAATAAGGTTATTATTATTCGAAATATATAATTTAACAAAAAGACTATTTCTTTTAGTAATATTAAAAGTTTTAAGGATAATTTATTTTATGTTATTAAAAATACATTATAGAATTTATTCCAATAAATATATATGTTGAATTAGGCCGATAATTATTTTATATATATATAAAAAAAGATAAAAGTTTAAATAAAATAATTTAATCACCGGTTAAATAAAAAAACAATTTCAAAATAATATTAATATTTAAAAGATTATACGGAATAAAGAAAAATAAATTTATTTATAAAAAGTTAATTATCTTTATATAAACGTTATATTTAAATCATTTTTATTTTTTAAATTATTACCGCCGTTAACGTTTACTTTAATAATTATTATAATTATTTCGCTAACGGAAAATTAAAAAATATTTTTAAGTTTTTATTATATTATTTAACCTAAAGTAACGGTAAAAAACGAAAATATAAACTTTTTATACGTTTTATATCCAAGTAATAATTATCGGTACGATTATAAAATATGAAAATCTACGTTTAACGTAAAACAATTAACCTTTTTTATTAATACGATTAATAATCGGCCGGTAAATTACGAAAATCTAAAGAAAATAATAATTAAAATACGTAGTATTTTAATAGGAAAAGCTTTAATATATGAAAATAAAAAAGTTATTTAAGTTTTAAAACCGGGTATATAAATAAAATTTACCGTTATTACCGCAAAATTATAAAAAGCTAAATATATATTCGTTAAAAAAGTTTAATAAAATTAAAAAAACTTATTTATAAAATTATAAAAAAGCTTAATTTTAAAAGGTTATAAATTAATCGTTTATTAAAAAATATTTTAAGATATATATATATATATATATAATTATAAATTTAATAAATATAATTAATTTTAAAAATATAAAATCCGTTTTATCGTATAAAATAATTAATAATTTTAAAATATTTATAAAAAAATATATATTTATATTAAATAAACAGTTATTTAAAGTTTTAAGCCTTATTATAACTAAGTTTAATTTAAATTAAAATAATATATTATTATAAACTTTTTTATTAATATAAAACTATTTTTAAAAAATATATATATAAGCTTTAAATATATTTATAACGTAATATAATATTCTTAATTAATAAGGTATTACACGAATTAAAGGAATCGCCTTTATTTTAATAAAAGGATCTTATTAATATATTTAAACATTTAGTATTTAATTCCGTTTTTTACGAATTTTTTTTATTCGTTAAAAAATATTAAATTTTCGTTAATTAATTAAATTAATATATATAAAAATAATATATTTTTATAAGGGATAAAAACTTATAATAATTCTTTAAAATCGAAATAATTAAAAATAAGTTTAAAAAAAGCTAATTATTTTAATCTGATTTTATAAATAAATAAATTAATTTCGTTTTTTTTAAAAGTTTAAATCTGGTTTTAAAATTATTAATAATTAATATTAAATTATTATCGAATTTAAATTTAACTTATTTACGTTTCGTTAATAAATATTAAGAAAAAGTTTATCCTATACGTTATAATTAATACGCGATCCGATATATTTTTTATTATATTTTAATTCGTACGATTTAATACGAACTTTAGAAATATATGTTACGTAATACTTAATAGCGTTATACGGTGTTTAATCGGAATTAAAACGTTAACGTTATAATTTAACGGTAAGGATTTAATAAATATTTAAAGTAATATTTTTTTTTGGATAATATAATTAATTAAAAAAGCTTTTAAATTTACGTTTTAAAATTATTCGGAAAAATAGTAAAATAATAAATAAATAAGTAAAAGATAATAATTATTTTTATAATTAAAACGAAACGATTATTTTTTACGTAAGTTATTAAAACAACTTTATTTAATTTTTAATTAATCGAAAATTTAAAAATCAACTTAAATATAAAACTTTTAAATATATAGTATAATAATTAATAAACGATATAATTCGTTAATATTAATATCGTACTGTTATAAATAAAATTACGGTACGTAAATATATATACTTATTAATTACGAAAAATAACAAATAAGAATTTAAATAAAATAAATTATATATTTACGAATAATATATTAATTAATAAATTAATTTAAATTTTGTTATAAAAGTCCTTTAAATATTTAAAAAAGAAATATTAAAATTTTAAATTAAATTAAAAAAATTACAGATTATTTTAAATAATAAATTAATTAATTAAAAAGATTTAATTACCGGAAAAAATATAATAAATAATTATAACTTTAAAAAATAAAAAACTGTAACGTTTAATGCCGTAATTATTTTAAAACGTTAAAAAGATATGTTAATTAATTAAAAGGTACGTAACGTATCCTATATACGGAAAGGTTACTTTTTAATCGGCATATATATATTCCGTAACTAAGCTACTCTAAGTTGTACGTATATAATAGCATACGTAACTAACCGAATATAATAACACAACTGATGTCCCCTATATCTAACATTACGTACCCCCCAGCTAGCTGACAGCTGTCGCATCATAATTCTTAGAGTTGTAAGCTCCTGTGGCCTCATATCGGTTGGCTCGTAATGTCCGCGGAGATCGTTGACTCTTTGGGAATCAATGAATGCCGACCCAGCTGTAAGTGTCCCTTTCTTATAGGCCAGAGAAATATGAAAAGAACGAAATAAAGCGGGATCGATAGGCAAAAAGGGGGTCACATTGCCGGCTCAGAATATGTATGCAGTGTACCTGATCCATTCGAGGATCTGAGGACGAGCGGCCTCGGTAAGGATATCAGCTTGTCCGTCAGCCTCAGTAAAGAGGGCCCAGTGTTCCAACGTCGTATTTGACGCTGCCGGGGTCATTTTCTTGTGATGTACATAAAATACTCGATAACCTCCTCTGTGATATGTACCCTCAACCACCAGCACCGCAGCGCCTGAAGTGGAGACTTAGCGAGACCTGTAGTGTCAGTTTAGTTCAAGTCTCCGTTGTATTGTTGTCGCAACGTCGTTAATTTTGCTTCTATATCCAATTATCTTCCCTAAGGTACTTTTGCCTGGATGAGCCTCGATCTCAGAGTGCCGGCTAATAGCATAGCAGCATTCACAAAGGGAACGTCAGCATGGAGGCCACGAATGACAAGAACCCATTCCACCTGAGCACAGCTGCGAGTAATGGGCACACGGACCTGGTTGAGCTACTTCTCGACGAGGACAGTACCAAGTTGGACGAAAAGGACGACCGACATCGTACACCTTTGTTTCTGGCCGCAAGCAATGGTCACGCCGAAGTCGTCGAGTTGCTCCTCGAGCACGCCACCGGTCCGGACTCCAAAGTCAACGTAAATCAGCAAAGCAAGGACATGTCAACACCGTTGAAAGCTGCTTTGACCAATGACCACGCTGGGGTTGCTGAGATTCTTCTACGCTCGGAGCACATTAATGTCCTTATAGAATACCTAGAGGAGTGGACACCTCTAGGGGCGGCTTCAGGTAGCGGCCATCTCAAGGTGGTCAAGACTCTCGTCAAGCGGTTGGGCCCTGGCAACGACAAGCTCTACGAAAAGCACAGGGGAGAAAATGCACAGGGGACACCGCTGTACTTGGCTTCGGATGCGGGTCACACCAAGGTGGTAAAGTTGCTGCTGAAGCCGGAGAACCTACCGAAGGGTGAAGAGAAAAAAGAGTATATTGACAAAACAAGCATGGGTGGACGTACGGCACTGCTCGCAGCCGCAGCAAATGGTCATGCTGATGTTGTCGCCCTACTCCTCGATAACGACGCCAACACCGAAAAGCAGAGCGCCGACGGAATGACTCCACTGAAGGCAGCCATCATCGGTGGACATGCTAATGTAGTCAAGCTGCTCTATAACAAGAATAGGAAGAACAAGGAACACAACAGGGAAAACGAGAAAAAAGAGGAAAACGACCCGGGAGACGAGGATGGCATCACGGGCAGCGAATGGAAATAACGATGGGTAAATTCCAAGGGGGTTTAAGGAATCACTGCAGTTACACAGAGCGAGGTCAGCGATCCTGGATCATTGGAGATCATTAGAGCCCTCAACCGCTTTGCGTATGAGAAAATCCTAGAAATTACTCTTTTCATAACCTTAATTGATTTGGTCTTCACATTCCTTAAAGTCTTTACGCATCGTATCAAGGCATCTCAAAACGGTCGATAACTTGCGGATATAGCTTTTATTACAGAAGAAATTAAAGTTATATTTTGCCTTATCGAAATCACGCCCGACTTTTGAGGTTGTAGCTGCGCCTACGGCGCAGCCGTGGCTAAAGCTTTCGATTAAGAAGTATTTATAAGGGTTTAATATATTAACTAGACCCCTTTAAAAAAAGCTTTATAAAAATAACAAAACCTTGAAAATAATGCCTAATAATAAATTATGATTTTTTTCGTTCCGTTTTCCGCATTTTTATATATATTATCAAAATTTATTAAAACGAAAACTTTAAATATAGTTTTAATTTAATATTATTTATTTTGTAAGTACGAAAATCGATATAAAATTAAAATCTTTATTTTTTTATATATATTTAGTTTTAATTAAAATAAATTAATTATTATTTACTTAAATAAATAATTATAAATTTCGTTTTCGTATCTTATAATTAGGTATCTTTTTTTAGTTAATACGATAATAATATATAAGGTTTAAAATTCTTTTTAAAAAAGACGTAACGGTATAAACAAATTAGATAAAATGATAAATTACTACCTTAATTCCTAGGTTTTATTAAACTTTCCTTTCGTAGGCGTTTTATTTTAAGGCGGTTTTAGGTTACCTTATCCCGCTTTTATCTACGTCGATTCTTATCGAAATTCTAAAGGTTTTTCGTAATCCGAAATAACCGGGTAAATTATCGTTTATATCGTTTTAAAATTTTAATTTCGGAATTATTAAGTTTTTTATTATTATTATTATTTTTTACCTTTATTATTATTTTGTTCATAATTATTATATTTTCCGATATAACTTTTCGTAAAAACAAATTATCGTTATTTTCGCGAATTAAATCGTATTCGAAAATTAAGAACCGAATAAAAATTTTTTATAACGGATTTTTTAAATTAATAATAATATGGACCGTTATAATTCGGCCAGTAATTTTATAAAATTCTTAAACCGTAAATAAAATAGTTTATATATAAATTTTATAATTAAAGATTATCGGTATCGTATATTTAGAATTATACGGTATATTCAAATATTTTATTTAGTAATAATTCGAAAACCGTAAAAAGATCGAAATTAAAGTTCTTAGTTATAAAATTAATAAAAGTTCGGGAAAATGCTAGGTTTTTATACGTAATTAAGGTTTATTATTAAGGTTTATTGTTAAGGTTTATTTTTTTAACTTTATCTTTAAAGTTTACTGCGTAAAACTTAATATTTCTTAAGTTATATTATTTAATCCGACCGAATTAATTAATAAACATAAGGTTTATTACGGTTAAAGCTTATTGATAATTACGTATTTGGCTTCTAAAATAAATCTTTATAAAATTAAGGTACATAATTTATCCTAATTATAAAAATTATTAACTAATTATCGTATTTAAAGATATTAAGTATAATATTTATCGTATAAATTATATCGTATAATAACTTTTTATGTATTTGGTTTAGCCTAAAAAGTAAGGCTTAAATTCATTTAAACCTTGCATAAGGTTTAAAATAACTTATAATAAATCCCGAAATATATCTTTTTTCTAATTAATTAAATACGGGTAATATATTAAAAAGTTTAAAGTATATATCTTAAATTTTTTTAAAATTTTACAATTTTAAAACGACGCGTTTTTTATCCGATAGCTTTACCGATTTCTTGCCGATATAAATATAATAATTTATACGTTAACGTTATATATATAACTAATAATTATATTAAAACTTTACGGCGTTAATTTATTCGCTTTATATTAAATATTATACTTAACGGGTAAAGCCGTTTTTTTATAAAAGGAATAAGTAAATACGGTTTATAATTTAATATTCGAAAAGTTTAATATCTTTTTGTTATTATAATAAATTTTAAAAAGTTCCTAATTTTTTTAAATAATTAACTGAACTATTATCTAAATAAGAAATAATGTTTAATTTGTAATTTAAGAAGATTTATATCGACTGTTTTTAAGAAAAAAAGAAGATTTAAAAGCAGATTTAAGAACGTTTAAATGATATGGTTAAATATAAAACTTAATGTTAATAGGATTAGGTAATAAGAATTTCTTTTAAAAAAGTAAATTTTAATAAATAAGTAAATATTTAAAAGTTATAATATAATGATAAGAAAAAGAATTAAAGTAATTATACGATACGAACGACGAAAATTAAAAGTATATACGGTGTTTAAAGAAAGATTTAAAAAATTTAAGCCTTTTATAAAAGAGTTATAAGAAGGCGAGATGTAGCGGAGTTAATAAGAATTTTTTAAAAGAGCTTAATATATAATAATAAGAGTTAAAAATGATTTTTTTTAAAAAAGAAATACGTATCAGAAGATATTAGTTTACCGTATTTGTAAATTACGAAATATTAGGAGAAAATTATATTTTACCGGATATAATTAATTTATTTAGATTATTATAAAAGAATAAGTTAGAACTTTATATCGTTAAAACATAAAAGGTTAGGTGTTTGTTTATAATAACGGAAGAATTAGACGTAAGATTAATTATTTCGAAACTTTCGTTAAAAAACGAAATTAAATAGTAGATTTTAATATTATTTTATTTAGGAATTACGATATAATTTTAGGAAGATTTTAGTTATATTAAAATAAATTTTTAATTAATTAAGTTATTAATTAAGTATAGTTTGTTTTATAACTTAACGATAAATAGTAGAGAAAAAAGAAGGATTTTAATATTTAATCGATAATAACGACGAATATAAGTATAAGGATACGATAAAAATTTTTTATTAAAAGGAATAAGATATAAGAAAGAGAACGGGTACGATAGGAAAATATGGCGTATTATTATAATTATTCGAACGAAATTTTAATAATTAAATAACGATTTATAATTATTGCTTACAAAGTTAACGAATATGATTTAAATATTTTTATAGTACTACCGGTATAAACGATTATTTTTTAAAAAAAGCTTAAGATTAAGTTACCGGAATATAATAAATAGAACTATAAAATAGTCCTGAAAAGGGGTAAGTTATTAAATTTTATTTTATCTCTAATTTGAACGAAATAAAATTATAAGCGTTACGAGATTATTTTAAAAATAAATTTAAGAAAAGTTATATATAATGATTTAAGTTATTAATAAAATACTTAATATTTTTCGTATTTAAAAAGAATAATAAATTACGATTTGCTATCGATTACCGATAATTTAACGGGATTACCGTTAAAGATAAGATATTATTACTTTTAATTAATAAAATAAAGGACCGCTTTTATAAAGTTAAATGGTTTACAAGCCTAGACCTTCGAGACGGATATAATTTGATTCGTATTAAACCAGGGCACGAAATAAGAAGTAGAATACCTAGAATATATTATTACCCCCGGACATATTAAGATAAACTTTAAGAAAATCGCTGCAATATATAAGTAAGCTACTCTTACAGCAATTAAGAAAGTGCAAGCCTTTTTCGGATTCGCTAATTATTACAGAAAATTTATTGAAGACTTTAATAAGATAACAACATTATTATTAAACCTAACAAAAAAAAAGAAAACGAGTTTTAATCAACTATAACGGCGGAAAAAACCTTTCGAAATATTAAAAGCGCGATTATTAACAAGCTAATATTAATTATATACGACCCAGGCCGTTTAACTAAACTAGAAACCGATATTTCTGATTATACGTTCGGCGCGGTAGTTAGATACCGAAATAATTAAGGTAACTTATATCTATTCGTTTTTTATTTTTATAAAGTAAAAAAAGCGAAACTAAATTACGTTATTTCCGACAAAGAATTTATGATTATCGTTAAGGCTTTTCGGGAATTTAAATATTATCTTAAGGGAATCCGATATCAGGTTAAGGTATATACGAACCATAAAAACTTTACCCGTTTTATTACGACCCGAAAATTAACAAAACGATAATTACGTTATATATAAAAATTAAAAAATACGATTTTGTTACTATTTATTAAAAGGGATTAAAAAATAATAAAGTAAACGTATTTAATAAAAAAACTAAACCTAAAAGAAAAATTAATTAACATTAAATACCAGGTTTTCGATATTACCATAAAGGGATATTTACGATTAAGATAAATTGCTACAGTTAAAATAATACCTCCCTATATATATTAAAAAAATTAATAATATAATAACAACCTACTTAAAAACTAGCAAACGAAAAAGGTTAAAGTATTAAAAAAATCCTAAAAAGCTTTAATAAGATATATATACGAATATTAGTTATACGGATACCTAAGGATTTATAAAACCTTAAAACGAATATAATGAACATATTATTTTTTTTGAAATGAAATTAATAATATAAAAGATTAACGTCTTAGATTAACGAATGGTTCGGATCAGCGAACAGCTCATTTTTTAGCACCTTACGATTACAAATTCAAATAATATAACAATAACATATCGTATTAATTCAAAGTAATCGGATTCTTTTTCGCTAAACGTATCTACAGCTTTTTCACAAGTACGCGTATTATGTCCGGGCTTACCGCAAACGCCACATTTCCGTTCCTTGGTTTTAACCCTTTTATAACGGCTACCTCCAGCCGCTATTGGCTGTATTCTTTTACCACACCCTTCTTTTTCGGCCAAAAAAGTTTGTCCTTTATATATAATAAATGTTTTTTTTCTTAAAAACGTTTATTTTCAGTTTTACGACGTTTATTTAGGATATAATTCATTTTGCATAATTAAACGTTTTTTTTTCGGAAAAAAGCGGTTTTATATAATAATAATATATAACCTTTTATTATAAAATTAACCGATTTAAATATTCTGGTTAATAAATTACCTTAATAATTTCTAATTTTCTTTTATAAATATTATCCTTATTTTATTATTTTACGGACATTTTTAAAAAATTTTGCGGAAAATAAAATGGAACCGGCAGAAGTTAATAAGAAAACGGTCGGCATAAATATAACTAAAAAAACCTTTAATTCGGAAAAAACGTTATTAAGATCGAATAAAATAAAACCAGCTTTTGCGAATTTAAATTTAATATTATCGGACGTTATAATAATTTAAAACGTATCGTAAAAACCGGCGAAAGTTTTTTTAATAATATGGGTATAATAATGTCGTATTAGATTTTCGATATATCGCAAATAAACGCGTTTAAAAAAAATTTAAGATACGTTAAAAAGTTAAAACTGATACGAAAAATACGCAGGTATATAAAACGTAATAATATCGAAATTTGCGTAATATTTTTCGAATTTTATCGAATAATAATTTTCGAAACCGTCGAAAATAAAAAAACGTTTGGTTTTTTTCATACGCGTTCGTATATATTTATCGAAATATTAAATTTATTTTAAACTTGATTTATTTATTATTTAATTATTATAATTTATACCGAATTTTTAATCGGCTAATAAATATTATTTTCGATATTAAAAATTAAAATAATTTTTTTAATAAAATAATAAATAAAGATATAATTTAATTTTACGAATTAATAACTTAAATAATTATAATTTAATTTTTATTTCCTTATTACGTTTATTTAAATATTTTACGTTTTTTAGTATTAATAATTATTATATCCGTTATTATGCAAAGTTGATACAAGATTGATATAGGTTCAAGCCTTATTTTCCAGGCTGAGCCAAATATACAGAAAATCATTACATATATAATCCATACGATAGATACTATACCCAGTATCTTCGAATACGATAACTGATTAATAATCTTTACGGTTAAGATAGATTGTATACCTCAGTCCTATAAAACCTCACTCTAAAGCAGAACCTCACTCTAAAGCAGAACCTCACTCTAAAGCAGAACCTCACTCTAAAGCAGAACCTCACTCCAAAGCAGACTGCTGGGCCCCCGTAAGCACGCAATTTCTCGACTGATGTCGGCTTGGGAGGCTCACATACGTGGTTGCCGATAAGCTTCGACTCTGATAAACCTTATGCCAGGCAGTAAACCTTAAGGATAAACCTTAAAAATAAACCTTAAGAATAAACCTTATATCCGTTATTATAAAAATTTTATAATGCCGTATTTTACGATAATAGCCCGAATAAGTTCGAACCATTTACGAAATATTTCTGGATTTTCGTATAAAATCCGTTAATAATCGATTTTCCGATTTAAACGCGTTTGGAATTTTGTTTGCCGTTTAATAAATTTCGACGCTTATTTAATCCCGATAAACCTTACGACGCGTTAAGTAAGCAGTATATTAGCCATATCTTTAACGTATTAAAGCCGGACAGAAAACGCTTGCGTATTTAAGTTAAGGATACGGTCGATAATAGATGTTTTTTCGGTCGGCGTTAATTTTCGCAAATTAAGGATAATATCGGTTCGGGCGTATTTACCATAATATCGGGCTCGTAAGGTTATTTGAGCAATTTTATATATAAAACTAAGTATTGCATAATTAAGTTTCGGGTTTCGTTTCTTAGTTTAAACGGCTAGGTTTATTTTCGCTTCATTTATAAGGCGTTTTATATTATTGGTGTTAAAAAATGGATGATTAAAGTTAAGTAATTAAAACGTTAAAAAAATGAGCAGCTTGCTGATCTGAGCCGTTCGCTGCTCTAAGACGTTATACGATAATAAAATATATACGTTAAAATTAAAGCATAACGATATAAGCTATATGGAAAATTATAATTATTATTAATCGTAAAGCGATCTTAAGATTTAATAATATTCGATTTTATTACTAAATTATTATTATTAAACGATTTAATAATAGGTATATATTACGATATTATTTTTTTAATCGTTAACCGATTTACGAAATTTTCTTATTTTTTATTATATAACGAAAATACGAACGGAAAATAATTAGCGTATATATTTTTAAAATATATTTTAAAAATATACGAAATATTTACAAAAGTTATTTTAAATAAAGAAATAACTTTTATATTAAAATTTAAGCAGGGATTTATAATTTAATATAGCTTATATTATAAACCGATAAATAAACCCAAAAAATTTATTAATAATATTACATTAATTACGAATAAAACGATTAAGTTTAAAGGTTATTAATTACATAATTAGTTTATAATATAAGTTATTTGTTATGGCCTAGAAAAAGGAGGGTCTCGGAAACGGTCGCCCTGCGACCGAAACAGGACCCAAGTGGGTCGGGTCACGTAATATGCTCCGGATGGCTCCCATAGAACGCAAAAGAGCGCAATATAATTAAACGGAAGGCTCCGGACGGCTCCTATAAAGCATAAAGGAGCACATTGTAATTATACGGAAGGCTCCGGATAGCTTTTATAAAACGTAAAAAAACGATAAAAGGATATATACGTTCGTTATTATCAGAACCTAAATAATTTTAATTTAAAATATAACTTAATTACGTAAATCTTTTTTAATATTTGTTATTATTAAACGTAATTAATATAATACCTTATTACTTAAAATTTTACGATACTTTTATTAACATAAACCGTACGATTAAGTTTAATAATTAATTAAGCCATATAGCTATTATACGTTTTAAACTTTTATTTCGCAGTATTATCAAACTTTAAGTAATATTTCGACATTATATCTTCTAATAAGCAATCCGAAAAAGTTACTGCTAAATCGATTTTCGAAATTCTTAAGAACGATCTTATGGAATCCGGAAACGAAAAAACCTTATTTTCCATATCTAAGAAAAAAGCTATCCGATAATTAGATTAGCTAACTAACGCAGTTTTTTAGCCGACCGACAATAAGAATAGCCTTACCGCGGCATTTTAAGAAACCCGTAAGCAATTAAAGGCCCAAAAGGTTAAAGCGGCTAAACGAACGGAAAAATAAAACGTACCGTTCCCGTAGCCATAAATTTAGCCAGTTTTATCCGTACGGGATACTTATAGGAAAAAAATCGGACAAATTTTCAAATTATTTAAGCTGAAACTATTTAACGGAACGCTTGTTAAATTATAATTATTCCTTACTTAATACCGAACCTATTTCGGACATTTTCCTGTTAGCTTTATAATATTTACTTTATTAATATAATATGCAATAAAACGGCTTGCCGGAAATATAACCGTTTGGTTTAAACCTATTTTTCGGAAATAAGTTACCTAACCTTTCGAATAAAGGTCCGTTAAAATAATCGCGATTTACGGTAATTATAAAAGGTTCGAAAAGGAATTAAGGAAAGTATTCGGAATAATAAACGAAAAAATAAAAGCCGAACTTTAACTTAAAAACTTACGTTAAAAAAGGTCCGCTTTTAATTATAATAATATTTTCGTTTAATTAGTTTTAAAGTTAAATTAAGGTTAAAAGGTATTTATAGTTAAATTCTTTAACGGGTTAAAAAAAAAGGTTTAAAAGGAACTATTTAAACTAGAACGCTTTAAATAATTAATAAATTATATCGTTACCGTAATTAAAATTAACAACCGATAATATACCTAAAAAATACGGGCTTTTAAAATTCGATAAAATAATCGGCTTAAGTATTTACCTAATATTAATATACCTCGATATATTAATATATCGCATAAAACAGTACCAGGACCTATGGAACTGGGAACGGTTTAATAACGAAATTAAAGTTAAATTAAGTGATATAATTACGGCAAAATAGGGCATAAGGCTTTTAAATGCCGAAACTCAAAACGACAGGTACCCTGGATACCGGTTTCAGAAGGGCGGAATGCCGGACCTAACGGCAAACCGGCCGGAAATACCAAAACATTCAGCATAATCAAAATAAAAGATAATTATAATTTATTACCCGAAATATAATAAAAATTTAAAAAAATTAAAATATTATTATAAGCAATAATTAAATAACGTTAATCTATCATAACGGAATAATTAATAAAGTACTAAAGATAAAATAAGCTATTTAATAATAAAGTATTTATTTTATAATTATAACAAAAATAACGATAACGATACGAATAGTTAAAACTTAATATATAAATTAAGAAGTATTAAGGTTAAAAGGAAGAATTTTTGCTAGAAAAGCCTGATAAATATGGAAAACTATACGTTATCTAATATATATAATAATACTGCCCGAGATACGGGGAAAAGCGGCGGTATATTCGGCGAAGTATTAAACGAATGTACAATTAGGGATTCGATTTCCGTACTTAAACAGGAAAAGATTCCAAAAACTAACGGTAATACCGGAAATTACGAATTTTCGTAATAGCGGATATAAAAAACGAAACCGTCGTTATAATAAAAAGTTAGCCATAAGGACAAAACTGCTTTAAAAAGGACCCCTAGTACTATTCTAAATAATATAATTGCTAAATAAAGGAAAAGTTAATTTAAAGAACGGTTAAAAAGCATTACCAAAAGGTAATTACCGATTTGGGAATTAAATTAATTTTTACCTTTAACCCCGACAAAAAACGAACGTTCGAAAAAAAAAGTTTAATAATTTACTAAACAAAAGCCATACGTTAAGGAAACGGAAGCCACCAAAACCCTTCGACAGCGCCTTTACGAACAACGACTTTTACTAAGTATCCCATTAACAAACGATACTTGGGAACCAAAATCCGATTAGTTAGGAAAAAACGCGGTCAAAATACTAAAAAAGGATATTATTAATCTGCAAAAATCATAAAAGTCGCAGGATCTGCGAATTACCCGGCTAAAGGCGGAACTCCGACGACAAAAACGGCATATCTAACAGCTACAAAAGACGAACGAACAACTTACAGAACGAGTTTAAAAGCTAAAAAAAAAGCCCAAAAAACGGGCGCTACCGATAAAAAAGCTATAAGTTGGCGAAAGTAAAGGAAGTTAATACGGACCCCTTAAAAAAGCTTTATGCACGATAATAAAAAAAGCCGAAATATTTCTTATTACAATTAAGATATGAATTAGGAAAAACTAATATACCGTTATAATAAATAACGGAACCGATACGAACTATATCAAACCTAAGGTAATTAACGTATTATGGTTACCATAAAAAAAACTCGAACTTTACGAAATTAAAAATATAAAAGGTTAAAGATTTACTTATAATAACGGATAAATTAACCGCGAAATTAATTATTTCGAAATTTATATTTAAAAACGAAAATAAACCATTAATTTCGACATTATCTTAATACAAAATTACGACATAATTTTCGGAAAGATATAATTATATTAATATAACCCCTTAATCGATTAAAAAATTAACCAAATAAAATTCGTTTTACCCTTTATCGATAAAAACGATTTAAAAAAAATCTTACCACTTAATCCGAAAAAATAGCAAATATAAATATAAAGATACGATAAAGACCTTATTACCTAAAAAAACGTAATATGTATAAAAAAAAGCCGAACCCGACATAAACAACGCGTTATTTCTACGATTAAAATAGGACTTCGTAAAATAAATAACGATTTATAACATTAACTTAAAAAACTACCAAAAATTGCTAACGTACCATTATAATACCATGAATATGAACGATTATTCCAGGAATAAATCGAAACAAAATTATTAAAATATAACGAATAAAACTATAAAATAATCCTTAAGGATAATAAAAATATTATATTTACCCTATTTATAACCTGAACGAAACGGAATTATATATATTACGTAATTATTTCGAAAATAAATTACGTAAAAAATATATACGATGATCCAAATTATTAATAAACTATTTAATATTTTTCGTACTTAAAAAAATAATAAGTTACGACAAATAATCGATTACTGATAACTTAATAATATTATTATTAAAAATAAAACATTATTACCGTTAATTACCGAAATCAAAAATTGTTTTCAAAAAACAAAGTAATTTACGGCATTAAACTTCTGAAATAAATATAATTTAATTCGCATCAAATTATATAACGAATAAAAAATAACTTTCAAAACTAAATACGGATTATATAAATATTCAATAATACTCTTTAAATTTAAAAATATACCGGCAACCTTTTAACGAATAATTAATACCGTATTTTAAAAATACTTAAATATTTTTATTATCTATTACCTCGATAATATCCTTATTTATTCGGAAATAGAAAAAATATATCAAAAATATATTTATAAGGTTTTTTAAGCCCAACAAAACGTTAACCTTTTAATTAACGTTAAAAAAAACGAATTCTATAAACAAAAAATATTATACCTAAAATGCATTATTACGTTAAAATATATTAAAATGAACCCCCAAAAAATGGTTATTATCAAAGATTAACAAGCACTTATTATAGTTACCGAAATTTAAGCTTTCCTTAAATTCGATAATTATTATAAATGATTCGTTAAACATTTTAACAAAATTATAACTCTTATATTAAACCTTATAAAAAAACCAAATTCGAAAAAAAACCCCTTTTAACAAATTAAAAACTTAATTATTAACGAATTAATACTAATTATATGCGACCCAAATTATCCCGTTAAACTAAAAACAGATATTTCGGATTATATATTAAACGTAATAATCGGATACCGAAATAATTAAGGCAAATTATATCTTATCGTATTTTATTTTTATAAACTAAAAAAAACCAAAATTAAATTACGGTATTTCCGATAAAAAAATTATAATTATCGTTAAAACCTTTAAGATTTTTTTAATATTACCTTAAAAGAAACTTATATTAAATTAAGGTATATTTAAACCATAAAAACCTTATATAATTTACTATTACCCGAAAACTAATAAAATGATAATTACGTTATATGAAATACCTTTTTATGTTCGACTTTATTATTATCTATTATAAAGGATTAAAAAACGGTAAAACGGACGTTTTTAACAAAAAACTAAACCTAAAAGAAAAATAGCTAAAATTATTTATCAAATATTTAATATAATAACAAAAAAATACTTACGACTACGATAAATCATACCCATTAAAATAGCACCTCCAGATATATACAGAAAAATAAATAACTATAATAAAAATATATTAAATAACGAAAAAATCCCAAAACCCTTAATACCAAAAAAGTATCAAAAATCCTTAATATGGAACGTATACGAACATTAATTACATAAATACCCAAAAAGCTATAAAACTTTAAAACGCATCCAGAAACATTATTATTTTCCCAAAATAAAAGTAATAATATAAAAGGTTATTCGATAATATAATCTATGCAACAAGGCAAAAACACGATAATATAAACCTTACGGAAAATTACAACTATTACCAGTTACAAAACGACCATAAAACTTAATTATTTTCGACTTTATTACGAAACTTCCTATATCAAAAAACCTAATTACGGGCATATATTACGATAGCATTTTTGTAATCGTTAACCGATTTATAAAATTGTTATATTTCCTATTATTTAACGAAAATACGAATATAAAATAATTAGCATAAATTTTTTTGAGGTATATTATTAATATATACGGATTACTGACAAAAATCGTATCCGATAAAAAACTTACATTTATTTCCAAATTTTAGCAAAACCTTATAATATAATTAAGCCTAAACTATAAACTTTTTAACGCTTTTAAACCTTAAACGGATAATTAAACGGAAAAACTAAATTAAACTTTAAAAATTTACTTTCGATATTATATTAATTATGAACAAAATAATTAAGTTAAAAAACTACCAGTCGTATAATTAACTTACAACATTAACCATTACGAAAGCATTAAAACAACCCTAATATACGTTAATTTCGGATTTATACTAAAAATTTATAAAGATATCCGAAACGGACCAGTTAACGTTAAAGCAATCCTGACATTAAAACAACTTAAACAACTCCATACAAAAATAAAATCAAAATTAAAATTCGTACGCAACCAAATGCAAAAATATTATAACCAAAAAAGGTTAAAAGAATTAACCTTCCAGAAGGAAGAAATAATTTACTTAATTACAAAAAATATCCAAACCAAACGACCAAATAAAAAACTCGACTTCAAGTATATCGGTTCATATAAAATCGCAAAGAAAATTTCAGAAAATAACTACTAACTGGAATTACCACCTAAAGTTAAACTCCATTTAATCTTTTACGTTTCCCTATTCGAATCAGCAGCAGATATAATTAAAGTACATATAAAACGAAACGACGTAAAAAAAGAAATAAGCAAAAATACAAAATAAAACGAATACTAGACGTACGAAAAAAAAAAAAAACTTACCTAATACCTAATTAAAAAAAAAAACACCCAAACTCCGAAAACAGTTAAAAGCCCGCCAAGATTTTATAAACGCCCAACGCCTTTTGCAAAACTTTTACCAATAACGACGGAAGCTGTCAGCTAGCAGGGGTGCACTAGCACTCCATATACGGAAAGGCTCCCTCTGATCGGACCATATATGTTCCGTGAACAGATTACCTTAAAGTGCAGTACACGTTCTAGAGCGCCTGTAACTAGTTATATAATATAATATTACTAATAACCCTTATATCTGATAATTAAGAGTTTTATTTACTTAATTTGCGTTATTATTAATTAATTAATTATTATTAAAACGATATAAGTTATGTATTAATAATAATTATTTATATCCTTTATTAGCCATAATGGCGACCGTATCGATAACATCCGTAGTTATTTATATTGGTTTTAAGGACTGGAATAAATTTAAGGACGAATTTAAGATTAAAGTTAAAGAATATAATCTGTAGGAATATATTAATCTTAATTAAAACCTTCCATAATTTATTAAACCTATGCCGCCTAATATAACTATTTATTTAAAAAACGATTTCGCCAGTTAACGGGGAAAGCTAATTTATTCTCCGAAAGAATTATATAAATCAAAAAAAATAAATCGAACGGGTTATCCGATAAATACCCTTAAAACAACGACCGAAAAAAGATAAATTTATAACCAGGATTTTATGATTTATATTTATCTAAATTAAAAATATAAGATTTTCCGAAAACATTTTAACGAATTTATAAAATAAATTTTGGATAATATTTTCTTATCGATTAAGTAAACCTATTTAAGCCCAAACGACGATCTTAAAAGCTGGTACGTTAAATTGCAAAAAGCCGGAAAAATTTACAATAATCGATTATTTATAAATACCAAACGTAAATACGAAAAACGGTTAAAATAGGCCCCGAAAGCTGCGAAAAAGTTTGATAAATAAATAATAAAATAATAAAAATTATGATTTAAGGTTAACGTTACGGGATTCCCGAAACGATTATACCGGTTATTTGGATAAATTAATTATATATAATAATAATACCGATTATATTTAATTAATTAAGCTTATTTATATTCCTTAATCGGGATAAAATCGAAAGAAGAACGATTAATTATTTAAATATTAAAATTAACATTTTAAATTATTGGATTATAATAAATTTATAATAATCAGTAAGAAATGTTAAAATAACGTTTCCGATCTTTTATAAAACCTTAACAAATCCTTCCGGTTAGGTGTTACAGTACAGGAACAGGGGTTCCTGTCTTAGAGAAACCTGTCCTCGGAACCTGGCGCAGGTTCCAGGCGGCTAAACTTCGGAACTGGAAAAGCTTAACTTTTCCTGCCAAAACCTAAATAATCTAGGTAATCTAAATAATCTGCCAGATTATATAAATTATATAAATTCTAAATATATTTATTAAATTTCGAAATAAATATATAATAATCGATTTCTTTTTATAAATAATATTTATTTAATTTCGTTTTTTAATTATTAATTTAAATTTTTAATTAAAAATAATTATACCGTTTTTTAATTAAAAAAAAAATTTATAAATTTTTTTAACGAATATTTTATTTATTAATTATTATTATTTATAAATTAAAAACTTTTATTTCGGATATTATTTATATTTTTAAATAAATATATAATAAATTCGTTATATTTTAATAATTTTTTAATTAATAAGTTAACGAATAATTTAAAATTTAATTAAATATAAATTTTTTTAAATTTAATAAAAATAATATTATAAAATAACGTTTAAAAAATAAATAATATATACGATTTTCGTTATTAACGAATAAAAAATTAATTATTAAATTAAATAATTTATTTCCGATTAAAAAATTTTTTTAATTAATTAATAATATATTATTAAAAATTATTAAAATTAAAAGTTAAAAAAAATTTTTTTTTTAATAATAATTAATTTTTACCTTTAAAAAAATAAAAAAATTTATTAAGGTATAATTTAAGGAATTAAATTACGAAAAAAAAGTTAAAAAAGTTTTTACCGTAAATATAAAAAAAAAAAAAAATTTACGATTAATTAATAATTAAACCTTATAATTAAAAAAATCGTAAAATTTTTAAAAAAAAATATTAAATTTATTTAATAATTAAAAAAATTTTTTACGTTTTTAAAATTTACTTTTTATCCGAAAACGTTAACCTTTTTTTTTAAAATATTTATTTTATAACCGTAAATTTTTTTTTTTTTTTATTTAATTACGAACGAAAAAAAATTATACCTTTTTTTATTTACTATAAAATACTTAATATTAAAAATTATAAATTTATTATTTTTAAACTTTATAATAAATTTATTAATATAAAAAAATTTTTAATTAAAATTAAATTTTATTTTAAATAATATAAAAATTTTTTAACAAAAAATTATTAAAAAGTTATAATTATTTTTTAATTATTTATTAAAAAAATACTTAATTAATTCGAACCCATTTTTAACGATTATTTAATATATTTCCTTAATAATTATTTGGATATTATTAATTACGTTTTTAATAATTATAAATATTTTAAAAAATAAATACGAACTTTATATAAAAATACCGATAAATAATAATATACGGTTAAAAAAATATACGACCTAAAATAAATTATATTAATTACCGAATACGTAATTAAGTTTAATCGATTAATAATTATTTTTAAATTACCAAAAAAACGTTATTTTTTTTTTATAACGGTTTAAAAAAATAAATTAAAAACGAAATATTTAAAATCCTTAAGGAAAAATTTTTTAAGAAATATATTAATAAAGTTATTATTTCCGACCGATATATTTTTAATCGATATTTTAAAAAAAAAATACCGGCAAACGAAATAATAATAAACGTTTTAATAATAACAAAAAATTAAAAAATAAATTCTAAAAAAAAATTAATATTATTTTAACGGAATTTAAAAAAAATAAATTTAACGTTAAATATTTTAATTATGGCAAAAAGGGCCATTTTAAAAGTAAATATTATTTTTTAACGAAAAAAAAAAATTTTTAAAGAAATTCTTAAAAAAAAAAAATTTTATAACCCAAAAAAAAAATTTATATAACCGAACGAAATATAAATAATAAGGATAAAAATAAAAAAAAAATAAATATTATTTCCGTTAATTAAGAATTTATTATTATTATAATTAATAAGGTTAAAAATAATAATCCAAATTATAAAATTATATTATTTATAAAAATATTATAATTAAAATTTATAAATATTATTTAAAATAAATAAATTTTAAAATAATTATTACGTTAAAATATATTTATTATTTTAATATATAAAAATATAAAATATACGACCAAAACGGTTAATTACGAAAAAATTTTAATAATTATAAATAATCGTTTTTAAAATATTATATTTTTTTAAAATATATAATATATTTTAAATTAATAAATAATTATAAACTTTTATATTTTATTATTTATTATAATTATAATTACTTTATTTATTAACATATTAAAAAAAATAATAATTTTTGGCCAAAATATAATAAAAAAACGTTTATAAAATTAAACGATAAATATAAATATATAAAAATTTCTTAATAATTAAATTATTTTAAATTTTATTATTTATATTCCGAATTAAAATAAAATTAAAAAATTATAATATAAAAATATTTATATTATGTATTAATACCGTATAATAAATATAATTTTTTAATTATAAAAATATCTTTTTCGGAAATTTACTTTTTTAATCCCTTAATTCGTAAAATATTAAATTTAAAAAAAAATTAAAAAAAAATAATTATTTTTAAATATTAATTCGGTAACAAAAAATAATTTAAATATATAAATAATTATTATATTAAATATATAATTAAAAAGGTCCGTAAATAAAAACGCCTTTTAATTTTTAAAATATATTAATTAAAAAACGGTAAAAATTTTCGAAAATAAAATACCGAAAAATTTTTATATATAAAATTTTATACGAAATATAAAAAAAAATACGGAATTAAATTAAAATTTTTATTTATTATAAAAATAAAATATTTAACGTTATAATTAATTCTGGAATAAAAAAAATTTTATTTCCTTTAAAATAACGAAAAAATATTAAATTTTTTAAAAATATAAATAATAATTTTATAAGTTACGAATAATTAATAAAAATTTATTTATTTACGATAACGAACGAATTTTTCGAAAAATAAAGGAATTTAAAATTTAAATATAAAAATATTTAAAACGAATTATTTTTAATATTATTAATATTTTAAAATATAATATTATTTTAAAAATACCGTAATTTTATTTTAATAATTTACGAATTAATTAAAAAAAATAAACGTTTTTATGGAATAATTTTAAAAAAAATTTTATAAAATTTATTACGTAATTAAAAAAATTCGGATTTTTAACTTAATATTAATAATATCTTTTAAATATCGACGATTTAAAAAATTATTTAAAAAACGAATCCGAAAAAAATTATTTAATTATAATTAATAAAATTATAAAATTCTTATTAAAAAAAATATTACTTAAAACTTTATAAAATTTATTATATAAATTTTAAAAAAATTAAAATTTTTTAAAAAATTTTTTAATAAAACTTTAAAAAAAATTATATTTAAAAATTTAAATTATTTATAAAGTATTTAATTATAATAATATTAAAAATAATAAATAATAAAATTAAAATTAATAAAAATAAAAATTTAATATACCGACGAATTTATAATTATAAATAATTTAACGATATTATTATTAAAAATAAATATTTTTTAACGTTAATAAATATTATAAAAAAATATTAATAAAACCAAATAATTTATAATTTTAAATTTATTAAACGGTTATTATTTAATTCGAATAATTAAAAATAAAAAATAAAAAATTATTTTTAAAATTATTTATAAATATTACGAATATAAAATTATACCTTAAGGCTTAATTAATATTTTAATTAATTTTTAATATATATTTATTATTATTTTACGGAAATTTTTAAATAAATTCGTTTTTATTTATTTAAACGATATTTTTATTTATTCAAAAATTTTAAAAAAATATAAAAAATATATTATTTAAATATTAAAAACTTTCGAAAAAATTAATTTATTAATAAATATTAAAAAAAATATTTAATATATTTAAAAATTAAACTTTTTAAATTTTATTATTATCCCGGAATAAATTTAAATTTAAAATTCAAAATTAAAAGTAACTAAAAATTAATTAATTTTAAATAAAATTATTATTACCAATATTCGTTAGTTTTTAAAATTTACCGGTTACGTATAACTTTTAATATAAAATTACAGTAAACTTATTAATTTTTTAATTAAACTTATTATTAAAAAATCCGTAAAAAAAAAATTCGAATTTTTAAATAAAATACAAAAAATTTTCCAAAAAATTAAAAATAAAATTATTAATATTCCGGTAATTAAGTTACCAAATTATAACAAAAAAAACCGGCTTAAAACCGACGCTTTAAATTACGTCTTTAAAATAATTTTAAAATAATTAAAAAATAATAAAAAATAATATTTAATAACGTACTTTTTTAAAACCTTTAAAAATATAAAATTTAAATATTTTATTTACGATAAAAAATTATTAATAATTATTTTAGTACTTAAAAAATAAAAATTATTCCTTAATAAAATTAAAAAATTATTTAATATTTATTTAAACCATAAAAATTTAACCAAATTTATAATTACTTAAAAATTAAATAAACGTTATAAAAATTAAATAATTTTTTTATTTAAATTTAACTTTAAAATTTATTATATTAAAAGTAAAAAAAATATTTAAACGGATATTTTAAACCGGAAAAAAAATTATAATTTTAAAATTTTTAAACGATATATATAAATATTATATCGTAAAAACGATAAGATAATATAATTTTATATAACCTTAAAATAATTAATTCCAAAAAAGTTAACCAAATTTAAAAGTTTTTATAATTAAAAAAAATAAAAAAAAATTAAATAATTAAAAAAAAATAACAAAAATTAATTATTATTTCGTAACAAAATTTATATCCCTTATTAATAACAAAAAGGATTTATTAAAAAATTCCATAAAAATTTTTTACATAAATACCAAAAAATATTTAAAATTATTAAATAACTTTAAAAAAAATATAATTTTTTAAAATTTTATTAAATAATTAAATAAATAATTAAAAATTATAATATTTATAACAAAATAAAAATAACCCGTTATAAACCGTACGGTTTATTATAACCTATAAATATATTTAATAAAATATAAAATATTATAATTTAAAATTTTATTATTAATTTTTTTATATTAAAAAATCTTATTACCGGAATTAAATACGATACGGTATAAATAATTATTAATAAATTTATTAAATATAAATACTTTTTACCTTTTAAAAAAATTATAATAATAAAATAATTAACTTACGTTTTTATTCGATATTATTTTAATAAATACGGAATACCAAAAAAAATTATTTCCGATTAAAATAAATTTTTTATATTTAAATTTGGTACCAACTTTTTTAAATAAATTAATATTAAATTTAAATTTTTAATAACTTATTATCTTTAAATAAATAATTAAATAAAACGATTAAATTAAATCTTAAAATAATATTTTCGAAATTACGTTAATTATTAATAAAATAATTAAGTTAAATTTTTATTATTTATATAAATAACTTATAATATATCCGTTAATAAAAACATAAATATATTACCTTATATAATTATATATAAATATAATACGACGATTTATCGATTAAAATAACCGAAATATAAAGTATTATTTATTATTATTATAATTTTACGAACAAAAATAATAATAATAAAAATTAAAATAATATAAACTTAACTTTAAATTAAATTATAATTTTTGCAGCAAAAAATAATTTAATATTATAATAAAAAAAAATTAAAAAATTAATTTTAACGAAAAAAGATAAAGTTTACTTATTATACCAAAAATAAAACGTAACGTTAAATTTTTCCCAAATTAAAATAAAAAAATTTAACGATAAATTTAATTTTAAAAAATTTAATCCGTTTAAAATTAAAAAAGTTATTTTAAAAATTAATTATAAATTATTATTACTTAAAACTATAAAAATATACTTTATATTTTATATTTTCTTATTAAAATTAATTCTAAAAAACGTTTTATTTAAAAAAAACTTCGAAATCGAAAAAAATAATAACAAATACGAAATTAAAAAAATTTTAAACTTTAAAATAATTAAAAATAAAATTTAATATTTAATTAAATAAATAAATTATTTACTTAAAAATAATACATAAAAATTATTTAAGTACTTAACAAATATAATAAACTTAATTAAAAATTTTTATCGGCAAAATCCTAATTAACCGTTTTTAATACGGCCAAAATTATAAACGATAACGGTCCCTTATTTAAATCCAAACCTTTAACGTTTTAACCAAAAAAAATAAACGCTTTTATTATAACGTTTATTTTAAAATTAAGTTATATTTATTTTGCCTTTATATAACGTTATTTTTTTTTTAACCTTTTTTAATTTTTTTATTAATTTCGTTCGAATTTTTTTTTTAAAATAACGATAATTTTTTTTCTTAAAATATCTTATTAAAAACGTAACCGTTTTAAATAATTAAATGAAATAATTAAAACCTTTTTTACCTTACGTTATTTTTTTTACAAATAATTATATTTTTTTCCGATTTTCGACAAAAAATTTATTTCCAGTACGTTATACGCCAGGTATTACTGACGAATATAATAATTATAACTTAAAATACCTATTACGTAAAAATATTTAATTTTTTTAAAATAAATATAATTCGAATAAAAATTAATTTATAAATTAAACTTTTTAATATTTTCTGTACGAATAATACGAAATTTTTTCTAATATAATCGTAATTTTTTTTTCTTTTTTTTAATTCGACTTATTATAATAAAATTAACTAAAAAATTACCCCTTTAACAAAATAAAAAAAATACCTACGATTTTTATCTTTAAAACAAAAATCCTTAAAAAAGGAAAATAATATTATAATACAGAAATAAAGATTTTTATTTTAAAAAAACTTATCTTCGGAACCTAACATAAGTTTTAAACGGTTAAATTTCGGAACTAAAATAATTTAATTTTTTTTACCAAAACTTAAATAATTTAAATAATTTAAATAATTTACTAAATTATATAAATCATATAAATCTTAAATATATTTATTAAATTTCGAAATAGATATATAATAATCGGTTTCTTTTTATAAATAATATTTATTTAATTTCGCTTTTTAATTATTAATTTAAACTTTTAACTAAAAATAATTATACCGTTTTTTAGTTAAGGGAAAAGTCCGCAAATCTTTTTAACGAATACCTTATTTATTAATTATTATTATTTATAAATCAAAAACCCCCATTTCGGATACTGCTTATACCTCCAGGTAGATATATAACAGGTTCGTTACATTAGGACGATTTTAATTAGGAAGAAATTAAGAATATTAACAATTAATTACGTAATAGGACCTTTAAAAAAAGGCCGAAATAAGGTAGTTATAAAAGATTTTAAACGGACCGAAATAATAACAATAATAAACGGAAACGTTAAAAGTTAAACGTATAAAGGATTCGGTACAAAACGTACTTAAATTTTAGGCATAAATTACCTTAATATTATTATATATTCTTTAACAAAACTTTAGCAGGATTTAAGCTTAATAAAAAAAGTTTCGATATTAACCCAGGACCGGATTATTCCCGATTAATTCTCAAAGGAAAAAATTAACCGTTTATTAAAGATTATAGAAAAATTAATTATCCAAAAGATAAATTCATTTTTAAATGAAATAAAACGAATTTTAACGTACTTTTTAATTTTTAATTAACGTAATACGATAAACGTCGCATTTTATTTTTTAAAAAATTTATTTATTTTGGACTTAAAGTTTACGATATATATTTTTAATTTTAATAATAAATTTCTTAATTATAAAATAACGATTAAGGTAACGGAATATACGTAAAAAAAATTTCGTCCCGATTAATGGATACGGAAAAATGAATATACTATTTTAAAACCTTATAGGCCCGAAAACGTTACGGCTATATAACGTAACCTATTACAAGAATTCCGCATATAATTTAATATCCTTTCGGCAACTTCGAAAAAAAAGGTATTAATAAAATAACTGGAAAAATAATAATTTTATTCGAAATAAATTTAATTAATTTATTATCGAAAATATTAACGTAATAATACCTTAAGTAACCTTGGTAACCTATAAACGAAACGTTAATTATATATAACGAAACCACCGTAAACCGGTAACGGTATAATATGGTATTTAAAATTAAAATACTTAAGGTCCGAAATAATCGCCTAGTTACAGTTTTATATAAGGGGAATCCGCCTGAAAAATTTTACAACGGTTGAATATTAAATATGTAATAAAGTAAAGGTTAAAAGGTAAATACGCCGAAAGCCGAAAAAGGAAACGTTCCGATTAGGATAATAAATCGTTACCGACTTTATAAATTTCGAAATTTTTTTTAAAAATATAAATACGTTATATTTACGATTAATAGGTATTTGGTTTTATTTAAGATATTTATCTTAAAAATTAAAAGTAAAATATATTAATTACGGCATTCCAATATTTCCTAAGGGTTTTAAAAAACCAGAATAAAATTTATCCGCAAATATTCGAATACGATAACGAAATCTTAAAAAATTATTAACTTCGAAATATATTTTAATCGCCTTTTTTTAATATTAGATTTAAACCTTTAATACCGTATATATAAGCCCAAAACGGGGGTATAAAACGTTTAAAAAATATAACTAAAAAAAGAACGATTACGATACGAAATGGCGTTAAATTATTTTCGTTTTTAATCGTATATATTCTTAAAATAATAATGTACTTATATAACCGTACTCTTAAATACGCTTTTTTTTAGCAAAACCTATACGAAATTTATTATACTTATTTAACGTACAAAAATAATATTACGGTACTTAATCGGAAACCTTAATAAAGTTACTTACAAATATACGGTTATATATTTTATGTTATAATTATTATTATTATAAAAAAAATAAAAACTTTAAAAGTTAAATTTTAAAATATAAATTAACTTTTTCGTCGATTATTAATTTACGAATATTTACGAAATTTGGAATCCGTTAATTAATATGGTGATTATTATTCGAAATATATAATTTAACGAAAATATTACTTTTTTAAGTAATATTAAAAATTTAAAATTTTTTTTTAATATTACGGAAAACGAATTACGTAAATTATTCCGATAGGCAAAATTATTTAATTAAACTTATACCTACCTTATATATATATAAAAGGAAAATAAAAACTTAAACGGAATAATTTAATTACCGGTTAAACAGAAAAAATAATTTCAAAATAGCATAAATATACGAAACGTACGGAATAAGGAAAAATGAATCTATTCGTATAGAATTAATTATTTTTATACGACCGTTATATTCGAATTACTTCCGTTCCTTAACTTATTACTTTTATTAACGTTTACTTTAATAATTATTATAATTAATACGCTAACAGAAAAAATAAAGGTAACCTTAAATTTTTATCGTTTTATTTAATTTAAAATAATGGTAAAAAACGAAAATACCTTATGGGTTATAAACGTAAGCTTTCCGTATATTTTACATTAAAAGGATAATTATCGGTACGATTATAAAATATAAAAAATTACGTTTAATATAAAACGATTAACTTATTTTATTAATACGATCGATAATCGGCCGGTAAATTGCAGAAATTTAAAGAAAATAATTACCCGAAATATATATTATTTTAATCGGAAAATTTTAATATAAAAAAATATAATATAATCCTTAAGTCGTAAAACCGGATATATAAGCGTAATTTACCGTTACCGCCGTAAAGTTATAAAATGTTAATTATATATTCGTTAAGAAAATTATTCCGTAAAAACCGAAAAAATTTATTTATAAAGTTATAAAAAAATATAATCTTTAAAAACCGTTAATTAAAATTTTGCTAAAAGGAAATAAATTTTAAGGTATATATAAATATGTATTTATAAATTTGATAAACATAACTGGTTATAAAAATATAAAACGCGTTTCGTTATGCGAAATAATTAATAACTTAAAATTTTTTATAATAATATATATATATTTATTTTAATTAAAAGGTTACTTTGAATTTTAATCGTTATTACGGCTAAATTTAACCTAAAACTTAAATAATATAACGTTATAAATATTTTCGTTAACGTAAATTTATTTTATTAAATATTTATAAAAGTATTTTTAAATTACTTATAATGTAATAAAATCTTTTTAATTAAAAAGGTATTATATAAATTAAAAGAATTACCTTTATTATAAAAAATATTTTTATTAAAATATTTAAAAAATTAAAATTTAATCCCGTTTTTTCCGAACTTTATTATTTTATTCGTTAAAAAATACATTTTTTTTATAAACGATATCGTTATCGTTTACAGTAAAAAAAATTAAAGTTTCGTTAATTAATTTAACAAATACGGTAACGGTATACCTTTACGGAAAATGAAAATTTATAAAAAATTTTTGGTACCGAAATAATTAAAGATAAATTTAACCAAAAAAATTTAATTATTTTAATTCGATTTTATAAATAAATTAATTAACTTAATTTCTAAAAAAATTTAAATCACCTTTTAAATATATTAATAACGGACGTTAAATTATTGCCGAATTTTAATCCGGCCTATCCAAACTTTATTAACAAATACCAAAAAAAAATCGGTTTTATTTTATACGTAACGGTTAATACGCGACCTAATATAACCTTTACGGTATTCCAACTTACCCGATTTAACCTAAATCTTAATAACGTATACTATAAAGTTATTAATCGAATTATTTTATACCTAATTAAAATTAAAACATTAACGTTATAATTCGGGGGTAAAAATTCGTTAAATATTTAAAACGACGCTTTTTTTGTTAATAATACGATCGATCGAAAAAATTTTTAAACTTATGTTATAACATTATTTAAAAAAGTAATAAAATAATAAACGAATAAATATAATATAATAATTATTTTTGTAACTAAAACGGAATTATTATATTTTATATAAGTTAAAAAAAAATTATTTTATTTTTAATTAATTAAAAAAGTAAAAGTTAACCTAAATATAAAACTATTAAATATATAATATAATAATTAACCAATTATACAGCTTATTAATATTAACGTTACCTTTTTATAAATAAAATTACGATACATAAATATATATAATTATTAGCTTTTAAAACCGTAAAAAAAGATATAATTAAATAAAATATATGTTTACGGACGATATATTAATTAATAGATTAATAAAAGCCTTATTACGCAAACCTTTTAAGCATTTTAAAAAATAACTAAAATTGATAAATATTATAAAAACTTTAAATTAACGGAGGAAAATATTAAAAATTATTTTAAACGAAAAATTAATTAATTAAAAGGATTTAATCGCCGGAGGAAAGATAAAATAAATAATTGCGGCTTTGGGAAGTAATAAAGGTTGATAATCAACGCCGTAATTACGTTAAGGCGTTAAGGGGGTATGTTAGCTAGCAAAGGGTGCATTAGCATTTTATATACGGAAAGCTTCCGTCTGATCGGACCATATATATTCCGTAAACAGATTACCTTAAAATGCAGTACGCGTTCTAAAGCGCCTGCAACTAGTTATGCAATATAACATTACTGATAACCTTTATATCTGACAGAAGCACCCCAATTAACGGTCGATTAATTAATAAGTTTAAACTAATTAATCTGGTTTATGGCCTAACTTAACGTAGCTGCAGCAACCGTTACCCTTAATCTCTTTACGCATTTCTAATCCTTTAATTCGTTTAAGGATTAAAAACCCCAATTAATCATTTTAACCCCCTTTTTGCGAAAAAAGTTTTGTTAAATCCGCAACCGATTTAAACGAAACAAGATTTCGTCCAAACGGCAAAAAACCACCTTTAATTCCCCTCGGATATCACGTAATTATTAACGAACTAATAATTCCTCGGACTTTAATCGTTTTATCTTCTTATTAATATTATTTAAAAAAAATAACGGAACGCCAGAATTATTACAAAAATGTTTTTTAGGATATAATTTTCGTAACGCGACACGTTTTCGGATATGATATATTAATCCTTAGTACGGAAGCAAAAAGTACAAGGTTTAACTTTAAAACCAAAGTTAACGATAAAACGAACCAACGCCTTTCGTTCTTTCTTACGATCATGCGGTTTTCGATTCTTAATAACACGACTAAATATGGTAAAGAAAAAATATTTACCAAAAAAAATTTTCGGGACGAAAATTCGGAAGGGGAAAATCGTATTATAACTTAGAAAAAAAAGGGTTTCGGAAACGGTCGCCCTGCGACCGAAACAGGACCTAAGTGGGTCGGGTTACATAATGTACTCCGGATGGCTCCCATAAAGCGCAAAGGAGCGTAATGTAATTAAACGGAAAGCTCCGGACGGCTCCTATGGAACATAAAGGAGCATATTATAATTATACGGAAGGCTCCGGATGGCTCTTATAAAACGCAAAAAAGTAACAAAAGGATATATACGTTCGTTATTACCATAACCTAGATAGTTTCAGCTTAAAATATAACTTGGTTACGTAAATTTCGTTTAATGTCTGCCATTACCAGACGTAATTAATATAATACCCTATTGCTCAGATTCCCACGATATTTCTGCTAACATAAACCGTACGACTAGGTTTAATAATTGGTTAAGCCATATAGCCGTCACATTATTACGAAAATATTAAAATTATTTTAATAAATATAAATTTCTGATTTATTTTAAAAGTTTATAATAAATTTTACGAAAAACTTATTAACGTTAAAATAATCTTTACGTTCAAAGAACTTAAATAATTATACGTAAAAATGAAAATAAAGTTAAAATTCGTACGTAAACAAATAATTAAATATTATAATTAACAAAGGTTAAAAGGATTAACTTTTTGAAAGGAAAAGATATTTTATTTAGTAATTCAGAATATTTAAGTTAAACGATTTAAGAAAAAACTTGATTTTAAATATATCAGACCATATAAAATTATTAAAAATAATTTAAAAAATAATTATTAATTAAATTTCTTACTTAAAATTAAACTTTATTTTGTTTTTTATATATCCTTATTAAAGTTAATAGTAAACATAATTAAAGTGCATATAAAATAGGAAAAAGAATTAATAAAAAACGCGTAAATATGGAAAATAAAGAAGATATTAAATATTAAACGAGAAAACGGAAGGAGATAATATTTAATTAAGTAGAAAAATTACTTAAAGTTAGAAAATATTTAGGAATCCGTTAGGAACTTTACGAAAGCTTAACGTTTTTTAAGAAGTTTTTATTAATAATACCGGAAGCGTTAAAGTTAAAGAAGTTTTAACTTACGTCATTTAACGCGGACTAATTAATTATAAACGAAGTTATTTTGGTTTTAAGCTTCCGTTAATTTTTTTTTAAATGCGTTATTTTTTTTATCGTTTCGACGCTTTAATTTTTACGACATAATATTTTAACCTTTCGATAACGAAAAATTTTGTTTTGTTTTTGAAAACGATATAATTTGTTAATAGTAGTACGGAAAGTTTTTTTCGGTTATTTCTTTTTTTTTCGTTTAAAACGGTTTTTTTGTTTAAGAATTTTTAATATTTAAATTTGAACGGATTAAAAAATCGTAAAAATTAATATGTTTAATATAACGAAAGTATTTTCCGGAATTAAGATAGGCTTTATAAATTTTGCGTTTAATCTTATAACCAAAGCAAAAAGTATTTTATAATATAATAAAATTAAACCGAACGATCCATTTAGATAAAAATAAAGCGTTTTTACGTTAACGAAATTTTTATTTTTTAATACGATTAAATATAATATTAACAGAAAGATATTAAGAAAAAAGAAATTTACTTATTAAATAACGTAATAATGAAATGGGGGGGACAGAGTCAGTCCTGATCAGTACGAAATCAAAGAGAGTGTTACGAATGAGCCCATGGTTCTGAAAAATATTAAAATTAATGCAATTGATCTGGTATTAAGACCAGTTTGTTCGATGATGATAAATAGGTGTTTAAGTGGTAAGTATCTCGGGGTTACGCCTGGCGAAAAAAGCTCTTAGAAATATATAAGTGATGCTAATTAACTAATTAGTGGATCCCATATCCATAACTTTATACCCTATACCATTTTAACCCTTTTTTTTAAGATAAAATCGTTTTCGATTTATTTTAAAAAATAAATAAAAATTTAACGCGATAATTCCGAACGTTTTAAATAAATATATATAAACTTAACCGATTAGTTAATTTAACGCTTACGTAATCTATTTTGTAATATTTTTAATTTAAGACTTTATTTTTTTTATTTCGTTAAATTTTTTCGTTATTTAATTTTTTTTTACTTTTTTTAAACCTTATTTTCCGATAACTTTTTAATAATTAATGTTTTATATTTAAATTAACCTGGTTATTTTTAAAAGAAATAAAGTTCGGATTTCCGTTCCGTATTTTCGAAAATATCCCTTATTTATTTATACGGTATAATATATTAATTACGAACCATAATTTTTGTACGTTAATTATTTAAGGCCGATCGAATTATATATTTTATGTTAAGGGTTGGCTTTTTAAGCGTCGGATTAAGTTAAGTAATTTTGGAAATCGAAGATTTAGTCAGAATAAATAGGGGAAAACGTATAGTTATGTTAAAATGTTTTATAATTCGTTATCGAAATTAATTAATAAAGGGAATTAATAAGGGTTTAAGTATTTTGCGTATTTTACGTATTTTACGGAATAGCTTTTTAGTATTATTAATAGGTCGAAATCGTATAAATTAAGGTTCGATAATAAAAAGTTTTTCCGGGGATTAATCGGTATCGGATTTATAATTTTAAATTTCGGTTAATAAGGATTAAAACTTTTCGGGTTAATTTTTTATATATTTTTTAGCGTCGAATTTTATTAGTTTTAAATTCAGATATTTTTTAATTATATCGGTTATTTCGGTTTTTATTTAGCTTTCGCTTTATTTAATCGCTTTAGTTATTAAATAATTTCCTTATTACGTAAAATCGTAAATAATAACATTAAGTACATAATCAATCCATAGGCCATAAGTATAAAAGCGGACCTGGGTAAATATTATAACGATCGTAATACGGGTAAAGGGAAGGTTATCGAGATTGGATTTATTTTACGTTTTTTAATATAATCGAAATAAACGTTTTAATTGGATATGTATTATCCCGATTTAGTAACCTACGGGAGTATTATCGGTACGTAATTTTATATAAGTAATTAACTAAACGTATTTTGGATTTTTTAATTAAATTTATTTTTCGAATTAATTAAGGATTAATCCAGCTTTGTTATTACCGAATATTTGTCCGGCTTTTAAAATAATAATTATATATTCTTAAGGTACCTTATAAGCGAATATTTAGGTTAAAGTAGTAATATATTTAAACTGAAAGAAGGTATTGTTTATTATAATTATAATAATATGATATAAGGGTATAGTTATTATATTATTTTAATTCTTTATTATTTAAAGTAAAAGTAGGATAATTTTTTTCTATAAACGTCGGCTATTTTTATCGTAAAAACTAATAAAAATAGTCCGATTAAAACGGTACTTAAAAATACCTAATTTAATAAAATGGGGAATAATATTATTATTATGTATTTTTCGAAGTAAACGTATTATATTATCTTTTCCCCATATAGGTATATTAATTAATCAACTAAACTTTCCAGAATTCGAAGTATTTAATATTTTGAAATCCTTTTTTTTATTATATATGGTACGTTTTTTGGACGATAATATAATAACGATTTATAAACCGATTAAAAGGTACTGGTAAAATGAGAACGGTATTTAATGGCTTAGGGGTATTAATAACGGGTGGGAAATAATTCGTAATATATAGGTATATATATATATGTTAAAATGTATAAATATAAGTATAGTTATAGGCGTTTTAATATTAAGGTTAGAAGTTATATAAAAGTAAAAATACGTTAGAAAGTAATAACGAATTATGCAAGTAACTAATTAAATACTTTTAAGGTTAGTATATTAATTTTTTGTTTAAAAATCTTATATGCTGAAAAGATTCCTGAAAATTCTATCTGATATTAAATAAGGGAAAGAAGGAAATAGTTGCCATAACGTTTTTTAATTAATCGCGTACCTTTCGCTTTTTGTACCCGCATTTTTTTATAACCTTTTTCCTTTATAACTATATTATTTTTTTCTCTAGATTACGTTACTTTTTAAGCTTTCTATATGTTTAAAGCATTTTTAATTATCCTTATTTTATTAATTAATATAATTATAAGTTTTCGTTAGCCGTTAAATTTACGTAATCCTTTGGATTTTCGTAATAGTACAAATCTTAATAAATTAATTAATTTTTCAAGAAAGTTGTCCTTTAAATTATAACCTAATTTTAATAATTCCTTTCCAGTTTTTAATAACCTTATGCCGATCGGTTAAAGGGTTATATAAAATATATAAAACCTAGATCTTATTTCTGCCCGACGTTAAATATTATTAGCAGCTTTTAATACCTTAATATTTTTTTCGGCTACATTTTGCCGTATTAATTAGGCTTTAGGTATTAACTGTTACTTTAAACTTCTTATTAATTTTAACAATATCCGTAAATTTAATAATTTTATATACCGTTAATAACCCGTTTATAATTTAATACTTTTTTTTTAATACCGGTTCCGTAATATTAAGTGCGATTAGTATTATATATTACTTAATAATTTTATAATAAATAATTTATAATTTCTTAAATTTTATTTTCTTTTTTCTTAATAAAGTGTACGTTAAACGATTAAAATAAGTTTTAGTTTTAGGTCTAGTTTAGTTTTCGGTATTATCGAGTAATTATCCGGTGGTCGTCGATTAGTATCCGTAATGCTTGCTTTTTTTGAAATGTTTTCGTTTCGTAATATTACGGCAGAATTTTTTTAGACGGCTTTAATTATTTCGGTAGGTAACCGTATTATTAATTATGTTTTAAGGTTTTATATTAGTATTAGGGTATTACGATTTTTTCGTATTATTTTTAATTATTAACGGAACGTAACGAGATTTTAGAATAATTATAATAATATAAAGCTTGGGGGCCGAGCAGTCTGCTTCAGAGTGAGGTTCTATGGGACTGAGGTATACAATCTATCTTAACCGTAAAGACCATTAATCAGTTATCGTGTTCGAAGATACTGGGTATAGTATCTATCGTGTGGATTATATGTGTAATGATTTTCTGTATATTTGGCTCAGCCTAGAAAATAAGGCTTGGACCTATATTAACCTTGCAATAATATAAAGCTTGTAATTTTTAAGCATATCGAGGTATATATTTTTATTACCTTTATTATCCGGCTTATATTAATCATTATTAAATGCTTAAAGTTATATTTATCTTTATCGTTAAAGGTTTAATTAAAGGTCGATATATACGTTAACAAATTAAAGGTGAGAATTTTTAGGCAACCGTAAACGTTTAATCCGATATAATTAGGTTTTTTTAAATTAAAAATAAACGGTTTTATTTAATTTTTAATAAAGTTTTTAAAACCGGTTTTATTAATTTATTTATAACGTTATTTATTAAAAATTTTCGATATGTTACCGGTTTGTTTATTTAAGTATTTAACATTTTTAACTTTATGTTTTGTAAATTTTGCGAACAGCGATATAAGATATCGGAAACTTTTAATTAATGCGGTATATTTCTTTTTTATAAGTATTAATTAATTCTGGGTTTTTATTAAGGATTTTTTATAATTTTTATGTTAGGTTTATTAAGGGTTATAAATATATTTTTCGTAACGATCGGTTTAAGGTATTTAAGGCTAATTATTTTCGATTTTTATAAATTAAAAAGGATATTCGTAATAATATTTATTTAATAATTTAAAAGTTTATTAAATAATGGCTTCGGAAAAAAATTAAACGTTATATTTTAGATTTTTAATATCGAACGTTTATTATTTGGCGGACCGATTATAAGTAACGGAAAGTAGTCGTCGTTTATAATAATAGTTAGTATAATTTTAAAGGGTTTAAAAAAAATTCTTTTTATATTTTATTTTTTTTAATTCATTTCGGTAATTTTTTTCGTTTATTAAATCGATTTATTTTAATTATATTATCGTCGTCCATAATTACGTAACTTTTAAATCGACCGTTAGGTATATATATTTTAATATTTATCCTTATAAGTTTTAAGGTTTTAAGTTGCTAATCGTTTAGTAATTCGATATTCGTAACGGTTAAGGCATCCGATATTATGTCGTTAAGTTAACTAGTAAACGATTTCGTTTAATCGTTTTTTTGCAAATTAACCGGCTTTTAATATTCTTTTTTATTTTTTACAAATTGTTTTAATTTATTTATTAAAAAAGTACCTTATAACTTTACTTTATTAAATTTTTTTAAATAATAAATATTTCGATTAATAATATTATTTATTAAATATGGGCCAGTTTAGCGGTATTTTAATTTTATATTTTTTAAATATATTTATATATCGTAACGTATTATATAATAATACCAAATCGTTTATTTTTAAAATGTTATTTTTTATTTTATTTTTGTCCCTTTAATTTATAAACTTGGTAACCTTATAACGTTAATTAATAATAACCTTAATAACCTTAATTACGTTTTAAATTTTCCTTTTTAAAAGCCGCATCCGTTACGTAATTAATTTTTTTTTCGGATTACTGAGATTTTAATTTATAATATGCCATATCAGCAAAACTATTTCGATTGGTAAAAATGTTTTTTATTCCTATATTAATTTATAAAAATTAAGGCCGTAATTTTTTATAATGGTATTATCGGCAAAGATTATTTTAGGCAAGAATTTGGCCTATTTTCTATTAATCTTATTTATTACTTTTATTAAATTTTTAACAATCGGGATATACTTTTTTTTAATTAGGCCTTAATATTCGGTAACGTATGCGGCTTTAATTCTTCGTTAAATCCCGAATATATTATAAGTTTTAATTACTTTATTTTTATTTTCGAAGCTCTTATTAATTTTAATCTTAATTAGGATGCCGTAACGGTAAAAAATATATTCGTTTAAAAACTTTTTAATCGTTATTAACATAATTAAACGTAAGGCTTTTGCTTCCAAATAATCGGATAATTCGTACCTAGCTTTAATTATAGCTTTATAACCGTTATCCGTAAGTATAAATTATATATCGATCATCTAGATAATAACTGTATTAATAGGTTGCGAAATTCTATGGGTTTTTTTAAAATACCGATCGGCTGGTTTTTAAGATTTAACATACGTAAATATTACCTTCCAAATATAGCCAAATATTCCGTATTAATAATATAAAATTATTATACGGTAATAAATCGAATTTTACCCTTTATATCCGTAATCCTGATGATATTACCTAATTACCGCGAAATGTTTTTATTTGAAATTAACAATTTTACGGTTACCGTATTATTTATTTACTTTATGCTAAAAAATTCCGTTTTAAATAAAATAATTTAAAACCTTTATTTTAAAAATAATTTTTTTCCTGTTCGGGATTTTACGGAAATAATTAGGAAACTTTAATATCGTTAAAAATCTCGCGTATTTTTGTAACTTTTTAAACTAGTTCTTAATAAAAGGCCCTTACCTTATTTCAGAAAATATTAATAACGTTTTAATTTAAATAAAATTAAACCAAATAACGTTTAGTTAGATATTAATAAAGTTATCGACTTCTTTCTTTTATTAATCATCTAACGTATTAAAAACTTTAGGTAACTTTTGAAATAAACCGTTTACGGTTAAGTTCTTTTTTGCCGGGAATATATTTAATTTCGAAATCGAACATTTTTATTTAGGCGATTTAACGAATAACCGTAATATTAAGCAAAAAACTTAAAAAGTTATAAATTTAATTAACTAATACCTTAATATTAATTTTTAATAAAAATAGGACGTTATAAATATGGTTCTGGAACTTTTCTAAAATTTTAAAAACAGCTCGATATTTTAATTTAACAGTATCGTCATTCAATTTAACGCCTTTTTAAATACCACTTTAATAACGCGTAAGATATTCGATTTTATTAATTAATTAATTAAAAATACTGTTATAACCGACCTTATTCGTATCAGTTTTTATAATAATTTTTTTTATATCAGAATTATAATTTAAAATAATTAAGATTAAGGTTATCGTAAGATTTTTTATAAGGTTTTTATCGTGAACTTTTAATTAGGCCCTTAAATAAAAGGTTTATTTTTCTGGAATAAATTCGTAAAAAGTTTATTCTTTAAAATATAATATATAATAAAAATTCGGTAATAAACGGTAATACTTAAAAAACCTTTAACTTTTAAAACGTTTTTAAATGGCTTAATTTTTAAAATTTTAATTACTTTAATAATATCAGGTCGGCGACTAGTTAATTTATAAAGGAATCCGATTATAACGGCAGCCTTTTGGTATTATTAAAACTTTTTTATATTAATTAAAATATTAGCAAGTTCGTAATTAAAAAAGGCTTTATTTATATTAACGATATATTTATAAACGAATTTTTTAATCCTTAAAAAAAATTTTCGTTATTATATCTAATTTTCAGGCCTTTAATACCGACATTATTAATAAATAAACGGGTTATATCGGGTATAAAATTGTTTAAAATCCTTTTTATTACGTAATAAAAATAAATTACAAAATTAATAACCCTTTAAGATAAAATAATTATCCTTAAAAGTTCTAACAGTATTAAAAAAATTGTATAATTTTTGCTAACTAAAGTTAAAATAATCTAATCGTAACCGGAAAAGAGATTTATTAAAGTTACAAAAAAATAAATCGCAAAATCTGTAAAAAGTTCGTTTTAATTATTTGGTATGAACGTATTTTGTAAGGTAAGTATATTTAGCTTTGTTACGGAATTAATTAATTATAGGCCGCCATTTTTTTTATAAGGAACCAGATATTTTTGTACGCCGTATAAAACTATTCGAATACGTTTTTTAAATTCGGCTTTGTAATATGTTAATTAGTTTATATTTTATGCTAACTGGTATAATAATACGCTTAATTTACCACACCTTATAAGGGATCGTCCGAATCTCGTAATTTGATATAATATATTATTTAATTTTACCGTATTCTTTTTAATCCTAAATTAAAAGAATCTTTTTTCGGTATAACATTTTTTTGAAAAAGGTTTTTTTCGTATGGGTAAATTTGTTACTTAACTGATTAAGGATAATTTTAATTCTTTTATCGGTAAATCGAATACCTTACGGCATATTAACGAATTTAGGAAATAAAACGGTTAATAGAATGCCGGGTTTATGAAGCTTTTTTTCGGATTAATTAATAACTTATCGTACTTTTTCCAGCTTTTTAATTTTCTAGTCGGTATTTCCAGGTAGTATTAATCCATTAAACGGTACGTTGTTAATAGGAACTATTTTTTTTATTTCGGCTTATATATAATATTAATTTATACCGATCGTTTAGTATTTATTTTATCGCGTATTTTATTTTATAAAATTCCGTATAAGGCGTAGGTAAGTTTTTTATTGCTAAATTAATTTAAAATAATATTTCCGGGTTTTAATTAATTACTTATAATTTTTTAAATAGTTGCCGGGTTTTAGTTAATATAAATATTATTAATCGAAAGAATATAAGGGCCTATAAAGCCTTTATTTACTTTTTCGTTTTTAGGTTTATTTTTGTTAATAAAGCGGTTTATAAGTTTACCGGTTACTTTTTTTCTAACTTTTTATCGGTATAAATATTACGAATAACCTTTTCGTTTAGGATTAACGGAATAATAATCTTTATCGAACCGAATTTTAAGGTTTTTTTATTACTTAAAGGTTTATATTAAGTATTATTTTCGATTTGGTTATAAAATTAAGGTTAAAGATTAATAGTTACGTAATATAATAGTTATTAACGATAAATAAGAGAATGGTAATTAATCGGCCGGCTAATTAAACGGAAGCTTTAATTATGCTTTTAAAAAAGGTCCTTTTTTAAAAATTAAAGCTTATAAATAATACGCGGGTTTATCGTATAATTAATCCGTATTATTTAACGTACGATACGATAATAACGTTAAATTCGGGTTTAATATTAATAATTTTATTAATTCGGTTTTATTATTTTTATAATTTATTCGGATTATTAATTTAAATAACAGAATAATATATTCGGTTGGATTATATTACTGGACCGATAAAATATTAATTTCTTTTTAACTTTTTGCTTTATAACCGATATTTATGGTAAAAATCCGAACGGACTTTTTCGGGTTTAAAGTTTTTAACTTTCGTATTTCGGTTTCGGTTATTTTAATCGTTTTTTAGTTTTTATAATTAAATATTTCCAAAATTTTAATAACTATAAAATTCTTAAAAGTTTTACTAAAATGTAAACAGATTTTAATTAATTCGGATTAGGTAATCTTAAAATATTTTTTTTATTTTTTTTGGATTTTTTCGTTTTAAAATTTAATTATATATTTATCGATTAAATTTCTATAAATAAGGATATTATTAATTTAAGTAATATCGTTTAATTATGAGATATTAATAAATATTAGAAGGGTATTATTTATTTAAGTACCGATTTCCGTATTATAAAAGGAAATTTTTTCGTATATTATATTATTTTCGTTAATTTCGTATTCGGTTTTAATTTTTTTTATATTTTTAGAAAATTTTCTTTCCTTCTTAAAACGTTTAATTAGTATAATATTAGTAAGTATAATTGGTTAATTAAAATCGTCGATTTCCAAAATTTAGATTTTTTTTAAATATCGGGTATTTTTATTTTTAATAAAATCGTTTTATAATTAATTACGTAAAGGTACCTTTTTATAAAACGGTTTTCCGTTTTAATCGACGAAATGGGTTATATTAATATCGGTTATTCTGGATTAATTAATACTAATTTTTTATTAATTTAGTTTTAAGATCGTAATATATTTCGGAAATTTGATTAGGTTATTAATATCCGGATCGCGGCCAATCGGTAAATTATTAATACTTCGGAAAATATCGTTTCGTTAATTAAAATACCGTATTTTTTCCTTATATCGAACGGAAAAAATTAATAAACTATAAACCCATTTTAAAATTCTTTTCCAAATCGGAATTTATTATTCGATTACTTAATTTTTCAAATTTTAAAGAAAGTAAATTATACTTAATATCGTTATATTTTTAAGGATTTTAAGGAAAATAATATATCCGTCGTTAACGAATAAAGTTAATCCTATAATTTTTATATTAATAAATAAATAATATTTTTGTATATTATATTTTAATTTTTAACAAAATTAATAAATACCTTAATTAAAATTATTATAACGTCCACTTTAATTTTAATAACCTTTTCGGTAACTTTTTCGTTTTCGGTATTTATTTTATTTACGGTAAAAATTATATCGATTATATTTATCCGGCTGGAAATTGATTATATTAATCGACGGATTTATATTATATATCTGGGCTTAAAGTACCTTTTATTTAAACGGAACGTAATATTATTTAATCCGAATAACTTTTCGGTTTCGTAATTTTTTTTTAAAGGTTTTAAAATTTTAAATGTATCGTATTTATATAGTTTTTAAATTTTAGAAAGCGTTAATAATTTTAAATATTTAATCGGTTTAATTAAGTGCCTTTTATCGTAAAGGCGGACTTTTTTATCGAAATTATTTTGTTTATTGGATCGAATAAAACCGGTTTTTATTTTTTTAGTTAAGGTTAAATCGGATATTTATTTAAGGTCGTATACGGCATTTATATTTAAAAAGTTTAATTTTATTAATAGCCTAGTTCCTAATTAATAATTATATATTATCGTAAGTTATTTCTTATAAATTTTCGAATTTTATGAACGAATTATTAAAAACTTTTTCGAAATATTTAACGGATATGCCTTTTAATAGGCTTTCGGTATATTTATCCTTATTAATTATTTTCCCTTTTAATTTAAACTTTTTAATAATATTTCCTATTTTAATAACGTATTTTAAATGGTAATCGTATATTTAATTAAGTTTTTTACGTTAAATTTATTTCGTTAAAACTTTTAATTAATTTTTTTGCCGTCCGAATTTATTTGGAATTTTATAACTTGAAGGTTTTCAAGATAATTTAAATAATTCTATTTTAATCGTTAATTCAATTAAAAATAACTTTAATTCGGTTTTTTTTAATAAGGTTATTAATTTAATAAGGTATTTTATTAATTATTTTAATTTCGAAACATTTATATTTTTTAAATAATTTATTAATTTCCTTAAATTAATTTATAATTCCGGTATTTAAAAAGTAAAAATTAAGAAAAGTGAAAAAATCCAGAAAAATCATAAAAAACGAAAATTTATTTATAATATCCGTAAAAAGATCGAACTTTTGTTAATTAATCGTATTAAAAGGTAAAAAGTTTAATATAAATATTATAAGGTTTATAAATAATTTTAATAACTTTTAAATTAATATAAAATCTTTTTTTTAAGTATATTAATTAGGATACCGGATTTTATTTAAATATTTATATCCTTAATTGGTTTTAAAAATCCGGTTTAATTATCATTATTTTGAAATTTAATTTCGTTAAGTTTATTATCGTAAGAATTTTTTGATAATCGGTATTAAGTAATTTTACCTAAAGAAAATTTTAAAAATTAAGGAAGTATAATAGTAATAATAATCTGTATTATAAGTTTTGAAATTAGGTAATAATTTCGGAAAATTTAAATAATTTTTTAATAAATTGGTTAATATTTATTTTAAAGTTATTAATATTACCGGTTTTTAAATTACTTCGATTTCGAAATATTATTTTAAATATAATATGTTTAGGTATAAGATAAATAATTATTTGCGATAATTATTTTAAATATATTTTCCCTTTTTTTCGAACTTAAAAAGTAAATAATTTTTTCCTTTTATTATCCATCCGAATAATTTTATCCTGATCGTCGTTATGTCGTTAGTTATTTAATTATGCCTTTTTTAATTTATTAATTAATATTTTTCTTATTAACTTCAACGTTATATTATTTAAATCTAATAAAAACAATTTTAAATAATATTATTTATTAATAATTAAATATAATATTGTTTAATTAACGTTAAAAAGGCTTAGAATATATTTTATAACGTTTCGTACTTAATTTTTTGTTATATTAAAAAACGTTATTTTTTTCGATATTCTTTTTATATGTAAAATGGATAATTTTATAATCTTATTTCTTTTTTTATTCGTATTCGTTATTTTATTTATATCATTAATCTTATCGTCGTTTTATTTATTTTAATTAATTTAAATCTTCATAATTACGTCGTTAATAACGTAATTTTAATTTTTTTTATTTCTTATTAATTAAATTTTATAATTTATCTTATTACGTAATCTTTTTTATTAATACGTATATCGATCCGAATTACGTAATCGGTCTAGAATTTAAATAATTAATCCATGTTCCGAAACCGGTCGTTTATATACGTTTGTATTTTTTCGCCGTCGTTTAAAAAAAAATATTTTCGTATAAGGTCTTAATTTAACAGCTTTTTTTTATTAATCGTTTAAAGGGTTATATTATTATCGTAATTATAACCGTTAATTATATGCCGCTTAAATTATCGTAACTATAACCATAATCGTAATCGTAATTGCGTATAATTATTATCGTACGCTTTTAATTAAAATCTTATTTATTCCGCTTTATAATCGGAAAATTAAAAGCTACATCGGTAATTAATTAAAATTCATTTTTTTTCTTTAGCAGCCAGATAAAATGTGGCGGGATAAAATTAATTCTGATTAGTACGAAATTAAAAAAAATGTTATAAGTAAGCCTAGAGTTCTGGAAAAAATTAAAGTTAATGTAATTAATCTGGTATTACGACAGGTCTGTCCGATAATGATAAGTAGGTATCTGAATAATAAGTGTCTCGGGGTTGCGCCCGGCGAAAAGAGCTCCTAGAAATATATGAGTGGTGCTGACTAACTGATCAATGGACCCCACATCCATGGCCCTGCACCCTGCACCATTTCAATAAATAATTAATCTTTAAGAATAAAGATTTTAAAGGGGGAAGATCGTGTTATAGCCCGATAGGCTTGGCAGGACCTGGTACGGTCGGGACCTTAGAAAGGAAGGACCAGGTAAGTCCTTAATTACGTAACCCGTTTAACGGGTTTAATACGTTAAGTTGCTCGAGCCGATTATTAACGGTTCGATAAGTTCGATAAATTCGAAAATTCGAATTATTCGAACTAATTATTAACGGCTCGACAGGTTTAATAAATTCGAAGATTTAAATTATTTAAATCGACCATTAATAATTTAACGGGCTTAATAAAATCGAAAGTTTAAATTATTAAAATATATAAAATTAAATATATATATATATATATATATTCATTTATTTATTAGTTTTTATAATTTAAATAAAATTAACTTATAATATAATTCAATTATTTACATTAGCTTTTAAATATTTATTATTATTAAATGTAATTAATATTAAATTAATTATTTAGTTTTCTATAACATTATTATTAATATAAACTATACGACTTAGGTTTAATAATTAATTAAACTACCTAGCCGTTATATAATATCGTATTAAAAAATTTAATTACGAATAAAACTTTCGAATTTTATATTTATCCGTCATTTTTATTAAAATATTAACGTACGTTTACGTATATTTTATTTTATTAAGTTCGTACGGTAAAATTAATAAAATCCGGTTTCGATGTATTTTAAAAAGGCCGAAAATAACGTAATATAGTCGGATTATAATTAATAAATATATTAATATTTAAAAGTAATAAATAAGTTTCAGTTAAAGTCAGAATAATATTAATAATAAATTATAATTAAAAAATTCATATAAATATATATATATTTATGAAAAACGTTTTATTATTAAATTATTACCGATTTTCGTTTTTTTTAAAAATGAACTTTATAAAACAAATCTTTTTTTCGTATAATTTTAATTTAGGCCTTATTAGTTCTTATAAGGATTTAGGTTTTAATTTGTTAATTATTAACGTTATAAAATAATATTTAAATAACTTCGAAAAAAAAATTAAATTAAAAAGGCCTAAACTAGCTAAGGTAATAACGAAGTTACTTTAAGTTATACATATATAATAATATACGTAACTAACTTAATATAATAACATAATTAATATCCTTTATATTTAACATATATAATTAAGGTAATTATTAAAGGTAACTTTTAAGAAATATATAAATCTATAAAAGTAATTTATTTTATATAACGGCGCTTTACATATTGCCTTTAAAACGGCCGCGTCCGTCTAGCTTAATTAAAATTAAAGATAAAAAATAAAGTTAGTACTTTCTTAAACTATCGGGTTTACGAACTGCAGATCAGAAATATTAACGTGGAAACTCTAGCAGGTCTAAAATAAGGGACGTTGTCCTAGATTAGGGACCCCTGTAAGGGTCCCTAAACCCAAAAGTGGGCCTGCTTAGTTACCTCAGCCCAGGCTCAGCCCACCTCAGCCTGAACTCCGGGCTCCTCAGCTGCGGCTCAGCACCAGCCCAGCTTTGGAAACAGAAATGAATTTTAGTGAGCTTGAGTTTCGTATCCGATTATAATAGTATTACAAGACGGAAAATTGCCTATCACGTAGCTTTGGTATTTACAGCAAATGCTACTGGCTAAGAGAGATATGGAAGTCATTAAGAGAAGCGGTATATATCACAAACTTATTCTTTAGCTATATATCAAATTATTATAAATAAAAACGGCCGTATTTAATATAGGTTATAATTTCTATTAAGCTATATTTCTCCAATTATGGTAAAAATATTTAAACAAGGTATTATCTTCCGTTAATTTTTAAACTTTCGTTAATAAGTTTTATGTAAGATATAAATATAAATTTTAGGTACCTTAAGGTATAACTAAAAATAAACCAAATAAAGTATTCGTTAATTTAAATCGTCCTGTTTTTTCCATAAGTTATCCCGTATCGAAAATAAATCCTTTTATTTTATTAACCCCTTAAATCCGTATTTTAGGGTCGTTTTAGCCTTTATTACCCTACGTATATCCGTATTATATCGTATTTAACGGCTAAACGGTAAAAATAAATAAAATTAAAACAAAAATTAATTAATAATTAATAAAAAAGTTAAAAAAAGGCCGGAAAATATAGGTCGTTACATTAAGTATTTTTATAATATTACTTTTTAAAACCGATAATTCTTAAAGGTAAATTTTTTTTTAAATTTAAAATTATATATATAACCGGTAAATACGTATAATATAAATAACGTTTATATAAATAAATAAATATTAATAAGTAAGCTTTAATTATTTTTATTTTATTAATACCAAATACTATTTTTTCCTTTTTATATCTAAGTTATTATCTTATTTTTATTATTACGGATATTCGGAATTTAAGGCTATAAGCTAGCAAAAAGATAATATACAACAATAATAACCATTTTTTATCCCGTATAATATAGAAATTATTAATTTATAATAATTCCTTTTATCGATATTACTTATACCGTATAAGGCCGTTAAATACGTTATTTAACCTAAATATTAACCTACCTGGCCTTAATCTTCTTATCTAATTCAGCGTTTTAATTATTAATAAAACGTCAAAATTTCGAAATTTTATAAGCATTAATTACTAATATACATCTTAATAATTTACTTTCATTAATAATTAACCATTAAAAAATTAAAAATTCTAAATAAATAAACCAGTATTAAGATTACGATAAGAATATATAAAAACGTATAATAAGCCGGTTTTATAATAATTTAATATTTAAATATATACTAAAAAATATATAAATAAATTTTACAAACGTTATATTTTTATTTACATTAACTTATAAACGGCTAATTATTATAACAATTTTCTGAAATCGATGATAATCTTATAATAAATAATAACCTTCAAAGTTGATAATAACTTATATATATACGAAAATATTATATAATACTTACTTACTTATTATCCTTTACTCCTTTAAATTTTTACCTTTTATTTATCCCGGCCATTAATAAAACTTATTTATTATTATATACTTCCCTTAATCTATTTTAACCAGATTTACGATAAACTCCTGACTTATTAACCTTTTTTCGAGTTCGCCTATTACTGAATTAATTATTTACGCATTATTTATTATTAATACCTTCTATAACCCGTATTAATATTTTATTTTACCATTATTACTCCCGCCTAATAAACCCTATTATTTCCGCCTTACGAATTTTATTATTTTTATTTAAAACAATTTATAAATCGGCTAAAATCCGGATTAATATATATCCAGCTCGACTAACCTTAACCCGTAACATAATAAAAACGTTAAAGTTTATAACAAAAAACTTAAAAAATTAATTCGTAAATTTTAAGGCTCGATTCGGACTCGTTTTAATTATACCAACAATTTACGTAATAATAACAAATTTCATTACGGACCACATAATATTAATATATCTTCGGAAAATATTAACATCGTTTATATTTCCCCTTATCCCATTTTACCCTTATCCCATTTTACCCTAATACCGCTATATTTAATACACGATAAAAAAAAATCTTTTAATAACCTTATTCGTTATAAATATTTTATTAATAATTTCCCTTATCGGTTTTATAACTATATTATTATCCTAACGTAAAAAACATAACTTTAACGATAATCCTATTAATACCATTACCACTATCGGTTTTATTCCTTTTACTAATTTTATAATACCGCCTACCGAATCCATATCTCCGACCCCATTTATAACTTTAATCTTATTTATATTATCGATTACCTTTAACATTACCCTAATTACGTTAAAAATTTCGATAAATTTACTTATTATAATAGTATCGATCTCCTTTAAGCCTTTTATATATTCGAAATAATCGCATATAATAATATATAACTAGAAACTAACTTAACAAGCAATTTTCCAGACATCTATTCCTGATTACCCTTCCAAACGAACATTTAATAAAATCGATTAGGTTGGAATAGTCGATCCCGCATTCAAGGGCCAATTTGCGGTCGTAAAAGCAACAGACGCCACTAAATGCTGCAACGCCTAGGGTTTTATTAAGGACGAGTGCTTGGTAATATACAACTATCCGGGCGTTAACAACGATACCTCCTGTCCCAAGGGGTATCCTTTCGTCAGTTACGACAAAGAGGGAAAAATAAAAAATGTTGCAGGTCTGGATCCCTATGCTAGTAATCATTAAGCCATTCGACCCATAAACTACGGAATAAAATATATAATACAAAATCTGAAACGGCTCTTCTTGGAACCAAAGGAGTTATTACTATAACGGTTATAATAAAAGCCATTAAAAGCTTAAGCCGTAATTAATTCATATCGAAAATTAAAATAAAACGGTAAATTAAATTATAATGTAACGAACCTGTTATACATCCATCTGGAGGTATGAATAGTATCCGAAATGGGGGTTCTTGATTTGTAGGTAATAATAGCATAATAAATGGGATGTTCGTTAAAGAGATTTGTGGACTTTTCCTTTAACCGGAGAACGGTGTAATTGTTTTTGATTGAAGATTTAGATTGATAGTTAAAGAGCGGAATTAGAAGGATGTTATTTATATAGGAAATCGTTTGATATATATATTTTTATTGTTTTTTTGGTTTCCAGAGATTTCCGGAGGTTTTTAGAGACGGATAGAGATGGTTTTTTTTGTTTTTGGAGATAAACAGAGATAGGCCGAAAGCCGAGATTTAACCGGCAGGGTGGAGGCTTTAGCTGTTTTAATTTACTTGGTTTTTTTTTGGGTTTAGTAAAAATTTTATAAATATAATATTAATTTTTTTTCTTGGAATTTTTGTTTTAAAGATTTTTCAGAAGGTAAGTTTTTTTTTTCCTAATACCGTAATATATTTTGATTATAATAAATAAACTTTAAAAACGTTTTAAAATTTTAACCGAAAGTCGTTACGAACTTATAAAATTGATTTTTTAATTTAATTTTAAAGTTATGCCGTATATATATTATTTTAAAAAAGGATTTTTTTATAAGATATTAAAAAACCGGAAGAATTGTTAAAATTATTTATTATTTAATATTTAAATTTGTAATAAAAATTATATTTCGTTATCGTTTTTTAAAAGCATTCGGATTAAAAAATTTCGAATAAATAAAGAAAAACGTTTGGCGGTTTAATAATTATAAAAATTATTTAATTATATTGTTCGGTTAAATCGTTAGTTTAAATAGTTATATTTTAAAGGAATAGTATTTATTTAAAAAGGGTTTAAAAATATGGATAAGTTAAAGAAATAAGAAAAGGTAGATGCGGAAAAGAACCGTTAAGAACGGGAACGGACGTAGTTTGTTTTAAAATTTAATGTATTAATGGAAATATTTACCTTTTTCGATTGGAACGTTTTAAACCTGAATTTAAGTAAGGGGTCGTTACCGTTTGTGACTTTAATCGGTTAAAATTTTGTTGGTAAAAATTCTTAATTAGGCCTATCGTATTCGTTAGGTATTTAAATAGTTTCTAAGTATTATTTTTAGGTAAGCAGTTTATTTATTTAATTAGGTACTGGATTTTGTTTTTAACCATTTTAAAGTCCAGTATTTTTTTAATTTCGTATTTGTTATCGTCCTTTTCGATTTCGAAGTTTTTTTTTAAGCGGGACGTTTTTTGGAGCTGGTTTTAATAAGGAAATATGGAATATAAGGTATATTTTTATGGTTTTAGGTAATAATAATTTATAATTAGTTTTCGAAATAACTTTTTTAATTTTAAACGGACCATGTTTTTTAAAATTAAGTTTATTATTAGGCCTTTTTGTTTTAATTTGGGAAAGGTTTAACGTTATATTTTGTTTTTAACGTAATAAATAGATTTTATTTTTTTTCGTTAAAATTAATCCCTTAATTTTTTATTATAATATTAGGCCATTTTTTGTTATAAAAAGAATAATTTAATTTAAAGTCGGGTTTATATTATTTTAATTTTTATTATTATTATTTTTGTTTGTAAAATTATCGTAATAATAATTAGAATTTTACATATTAATTATTTTGGTTATTAAATTATTACGTCGTATTAATATATAACTGTATAAGGTAATATATTTATATTTTGGTTAACGAACGTATTATAAGTTATTTATGTAAATAATAAAAATTTAATTTAATTATTTTATTAATAATTAACGTAATTTTAAAAGTATTATTTTAAGGTTTGGTTTAATCGTTTTGTTTAATTATTTGTTTGGAAATAAAAGGTTATTAAAAACTTAAGTTTAATACCGATTTGTTTAAAAAAGTTAGTACCGAATTTGCATATAAAAAATTTATTCCGATTAAAAATAATTCTTTTTAGTACTTTATATTTATTTAAATAATATCGAATAAAAATATAAGTTAATTATTTAACCGTTATAGTTCTTCTAAAAAGTAAAAAGGATTTATATTTGGTAAGTTTATTAATAATTATTTATATCGTATCGTACTTAATTTTAATAACGGGTTTTTTGATATAAGGAAATTAATAATAAAATTTTACGTTATGGTATTTTATGTTTTATTAAATATATTTATAGGTTGAAGTAAATTATACGGCTTATAATAAGCTGTTTTAATTTTGTTATAAATATTATAATTTTTAATTATTTATTTAATTATTTGGCGGAATTTTAAAAAGTCGAATTTTTTTTAAAGTCGTTTGGTCGTTTTGAATATTTTTTGATGTTTATGTAAAAGATTTTCGTAAAATTTTTTCACAAATTCCTTTTATTATTAGTAAGGAATATAAATTTTGCCGCAGAATAATAAGTAATTTTTATTTTTTTTTTAAATTATTTAATTTTTTTTAAATTTTTTAGGTTATAAAAACTTTTAAATTAAGTTAACTTTTTTAAAGTAAATTATTTTAGGGTTATATATAATTATATTATTTTATCGTTTTTACGATATAATATTTATATATATCGTTTGGAAATTTTTAAATTATAATTTTTTTTTTCGGCTTAAACTATTCGTTTAAATATTTTTTTGCCCTTAATGTAATGAATTTTGAAATTAAATTTCGATAAAAAAATTATTTAATTTTTATGGCATTTATTTAGTTTTTAGGTGGTTATAAATCGAATAAGGTTTTTATGGTTTGAATAAATATTAAACCGTTTTTTGGTTTTATTAAGGAATAGTTTTTATTTTTTAAATGCTAGAATAATTATTAATAGTTTTTTGTCGTAAATAAGGTACTTAAGTTTTACGTTTTTAAGGGTTTTAAAAAAAAATACGTTATTAAGTACCATTTTTTATTACTTTTTACTTCTTTTAAAATTATTTTAAAGGCGTAATTTAAAGCGTTTGTTTTAAATCGTTTTTTTTATTGTGGTTTGGTAGTTATATTACCGGGGTATTAATAATTTTATTTTTGATTTTTTAAAAAACTTTTTTTGTTTTTTTTAAAAGTTTGAATTTTTTTTAATATATTTTTTGGTAATAAGTTTGGTTAAGAGATTAATAAGTTTGCCGTAATTTTGGATTTAGGGTTATATATAGCCGGTAAATTTTAAAAATTGATGGATATTAATAATAATAGTTTTATTAAGGATTAGTTAGTTTTTGATAATTTTCGATTTAAAGTTTTGAATTTAAATTCTTTCTGGAATGATAATAAAACTTAAAAAGTTTAATTCTTGTATATATCAAACGTTCTTTTTAACGTTTATTAATAAATTAGTTTTTTTAAATATTTTTAATATTTAAACGATATATTTTTTGTATTTTTTTTAAAGTTTTTAAGTAAATAAAAATATTATCTAAATAAATAAAAACGAATTTGTTTAAAAGTTTCCGTAAGATAATAATAAATATATATTAAAAGTTAATTAAAGTATTAATTAACTTTTATAGTATAACTTTATATTTATAATATTTATAAATAAATTTAAAGGTAATTGTTTATTTTTCGTTTTTAATTATTCGAATTAAATATTAATTATTTAATAAATTTAAAGTTATAAATTATTTAACTATATTAATATTTTTTATGGTATTTATTAACGTTAAAGGATATTTATTTTTAATAATAATATTCTTAAATTATTTATAATTATAAATTTGTCGTTATATTAAATTTTTATTTTTATCGATCTTGATTTTATTATTTTTTATTTTTGGTATTATTATAATTAGATATTTTATAAATAATTCGGATTTTTTAATATAACTTTTTTTAAAGTTTCGTTAAAAACCTTTTTAAAGGGCTTTAATTTTTTTAAGGTTTATATAATAAATTTCATAAAGTTTTAAATAATGTTTTTTTTTAATAAAACTTTTATAATTTTATTAATTATAATCTAGCAATTCTTTTGGGGTTCGTTTTTTAAATAACTTTTTAAATCGTTAATATTTAAAAGATATTGTTAATATTAAATTAAAAACTTTAACTTTTTTAATTATATAACAGATTTTATAAAACTTTTCCTTAAAATTATTTTATTAAATTCTTTATTTTTTTTTTAATTAATCCGTAAATTATTAAAGCGAAATTATGATATTTTTAAAATATTATCGTATTTTAAAATGTCGGCGATATTAAAAATAATTCGTTTTAAATATCCTTATATTTAAATTATAAGTTTCTTAATTTTTCGGAGGATTCGATTATTATCGTAAGTAGATAAATTTTTATCGATTATTCGTAATTTGTACGATTATTATTTATATTTTTAAAGGATTTGGTAATTTTTAGTTATTTTAAAGGAAATAAAGTTTTTTTCTGTTCCGGAATTAATTATAGCGTTAAATATTTTGTTTTTATAATAAATTAAAATTTCGATTTAATTTCGTATCCTTTTTTTTACTTCGTATACGGTTTTATATATAAGGGTTTTTCGGTACCTTATTTTCGAAAATTTTTATAATTTTTTAACTAATACGTTTTGGGGGTTAGAAAACGTTTTTATTTGCGTACTTTTTTAATTATATGTTTGGTATAATAATTATTTCCATATTTGAACCATTTTCTGTTATTAAATTGGTATTTAAAGTTAATTATTTTTTTCTAGCTTTTTTTTAGGTTTTATATTTTGTAAATTATTAGGTTAAAAGGGTAAATTTCCGAAGGGGGTATTTTTATAATTAGGAAATCGTATTTATCGTAAGGTATTAGTACGTAATATAAACATTTTTGCATTATAACCTTTTAGCTTTGCTTTAATTTTAGGTATAGGTAATAAGATCTAGGGTAATCTGGTTATTAGGGGGTTTTTGTGCATTTATATTTATCGTTTAGTTTTATGGGCGTTTTTTTGTCGTATTTTGGCCAAAAATTGTTATCTTTTTTGGTTCGTTAATAAATAAGGTAGTTATAATTATAGTAAGCAGTAAAATGCAGAAATTTATAATCGTTTGTTAAAGTTTTGGGGTATATTATGCATTCGGGAAGAATATAATATTTAAAGGATAATTATTTATGGTTACCGAAATCTTTTTGTAGTTAACCGTTTTAGTTATATATTTTATACTTTTGTGTATCGAGGTGATAAATGTATCTTAGCGTAATGGTTACCTTAGAGCTTTTTTGTTTTAAATAGTATTTGTAAGCTTTGGCCGCAGTATTTTTATAAATAGCATAATTTTTATAATCTGGGTCGTTGTTTCTGACCCTGTTGGTCGTAGTAATAGTAAATTTCTGATCGGCAAAAGTAAAATTTACTTCCTTTTTATCCTTATCCTTATTGTTTGTATTTCGTTCGGCCGTACGGATTTTCTTTTTTGGGCTGGGGGATCCTTTTTTTTTAAAGGTTCTCTTTTTTCGTTAGAAAATGATATTCGCTTTTAAAATGGCCCTTTTTGCTATAGTTGAAATATTTAATTTTGGATTTGTTTTTTTTAGATTCCGTTAAAATAATACTGGCTTTTTTTTGAGATTTGTTTTTTATTTTCTTTTTGCTGCTGGAGCGTTTGTTGTTATTTTGTTTACCGGTTTTTTTTTAAGGTACCGATTGAAAGTACGTCGGTTGGTAATAATAACTTTGTCGGTATAATTTTTAAATGGGCCTGTTTTAGGTATCTTAAATATTTTATCTTTAATTTATTCCTTTAGGCCGTTATAATAAGGGAAGAATAATGCATTTTGTAAGAGTTTGGAGATAGTTGTAAGTTGGTTAAATTTGGTCGTATATTTAGTTGTTAAAGTGGTTTATTTAAGTTTATATATTTATTTAATTGCATATTATTGCTTATTTATATTTCCGTATAAGGTTTATATTTATTCCTTAAAATTATCGTAATTATTAAAGATATAATTAATAGTATTTAGTTAATTATCGGGGTGATTCGTTAAGTAATTTTTAAGAATAGGTTCGAATTAATCGAATATTTTTTTAGTAATTAACTGGAAGATGGTTATTATTTTTTGGTATTTTTCTGTTAAAAAATTTTCGTATTATTTGAGATAAAGTTTAGCTTTAACTAGGAATTTTTTTATATCCGTAGATTTATCGTAAGATTTAGGGGTAATTGGTTTATAACCCTTAATGTTAAGTATTTTATGGTAGGCAGGAGGGGGTATAGTTCTTTTTTAGTCTCGATTAAATAAGGGGGGAGCTGGAGTTTTTGGACAGGGAATGGTTTTAAAAAGGGGTATAGGAGTTTTTTTTTTTAGCTGTCGTATAAGTTTGGCATTTTCTTTTTTAAGGGTTATAACCTTTTTGGTTACGAGGTTTAATCGCTTATTGGTCGTAAGTTCTTTTTTTTTTTTCCTTTTTCGATTTTTGCGTTAAGTTTTTTCTTAATCTTTTTTTTGGTCGGACTATTTAGCCTGGATTTCGATAATTTTTTTTATTTCCTTGGGGGTAGGGATAAGTTATTGTTGAAAAGAAGAAAACTTTCCTTGGCCCTTAGTTTTGGTGGTTATAGGTACCATGTTGTCGATTAGCTAAAAAACTTTTTTAATAGGGGGTAGATTATATAATTTAGTTATTAATCCTTTATTAATTAGTAACGGGGATCGAGTATGTTATTTGTTTATTAAACGTTATTTTGTAATATCGTTTTTATTAAATTTAGAAAGGTTTATGCCTAATTAGGCTTTAAATTATTCGTTATTTATTAATTAAAAAGTTATCAAAATGTAACGAACTTATTATATATTTATCTGGAGGTATAAATGATATCCGAAATGGAGGTTTTTAATTTATAAATAATAATAATATAATAAATAAGATATTCGTTAAAAAAATTTACGAACTTTTTTTTTAACCGGAAAACGGTATAATTACCTTTAATTAAAAACTTAGATTAATACTTAAAAAACGGAATTAGAAGGATATTATTTATATAGGAAATCGTTTGATATATGTATCCTTATTGTTTCCTTTAGTTTCCAGAGATTCCCGGAGGTTTCCAGAGACGGATAGAAACGGTCTTCCTCTGTTTTGGGAGACAAATAGAAATAGGCCGAAAGCCGAGATTTAGCCGGCGGGGTGGAGGCCTCAGCTGTCTTAATTCACTTGGCTCCTTTTCTGGGTTTAATGGAACCCCCATAGATGTAACATATAATATAAAATTAATTTAACCAATATAATTTTAAGGACTTAATCCAAAATATACGAAATAATAATAAACACCTAGTAAAAAGGATTAAATAAAAATAGACAAATTTTTAATATAAGCCTACCGTTAACTAAAACGCCTAAAATCTTTTACCTACAAATTGCCACGTTTTCTATTAAAAGCTGGAATAAAATTAACATAAGCCAGCGCACCATATACCAAACGATACGCTTAAAGAAATTAATATATCCGGCAGACGTTTATTTCCGATTATATATATGCTATAATCTTACGGTGCTTAAATATTTTTACATTTTTATTATAACGTAACATAATATATTTATATAAATCCATACATAAACTCTATCATATTAGCCACCTTATTTCTACCTCCTGCAAATAACGTTACTAAGATTTTTACCATATTACTTTATTAAATATCGTACTAAAACAATAAGACCTGATATAAAATTATTAATAATTGCTATTATAACTTAAAAAAATAAAAATAATATAAATCATTATATTTCTTAACACTGGTTTATACTACAAATTATTATAACAAATCCAGGTACTAATTAAAAAAGGAATAATTAAAAAAACAGGTTTATACTAAAGCTAAAATATTTTACGTAAAAAAACCTATGCGAATTAAAAAAAGTTAAAAGTAAAAAAGAAAGAATTTAATGCTCGAATCAGAAAATAAAATATTTCAGAACAAAAGTACAAAATAACAATATTTAGGACTTAAGTAATAAAGCTTATAAATTTAATATATTACCCGAAGGTAATTAATGATATAATATAACATATATATTTAATAAATATTAAATTATCGTAATACCTTCCTTTTTAATCACGAAAAATAATCAAAATAATTATTTGATTTATCTTATATAACCTATAATATATAAATAACCGGAAAACAGCTAATATTACCAGCCGCTAAATTATCCCATAAACAAAATTTTTAACGGTAAAATTTATTCGCTTCTTTAAAAACATAAATTTTAAGCTAATAAAATATATTTTCTCCAATTCCATAAACGAAAACGACCTATACCTTATAAAAACCCGATTATCTTTTTTTATATTATCCTCTTAAAGTTACCATTATTTAACGAAAATATTTAATTTAAATATTTTTAATTAAATATATTATATTAATAAGTTACGCCACTTATTTCTGTTTAACCAAATTTTTACGATAACCTAAATTACGAAAAGGTACCGAATACATTTTCGGGCTAAAAACTGGCTACCTTAATTATATCCTTTATAAAATAAATAACTTAATAAATTAAATTCTTAGCAAAATAATATAACAGTAACCCTAAAAATATTAAATCGGCCTTAATCCTTAATAAGAAATATAAAAATCAATTTAAATATTAACGTTACCAGATTTCAACCTTATATAACCTATAAAAATTAAATTAACTAAAGTTCCGAAATATAATAACAGGCCATAATCGTTCTTTATAACACCGATTTTCTATCTCTTCTCGTACCCGTTAACAAAATTATTTTAACCCCCCTTTCGCTTAATTAAATTATCCAAATAAAACCTTTTCCTTACGAAATACCTTTATTAACGGCAAGATACTATTTACACTTTTTCTTTTGCTAACTTTTACGTTAATAGCTGCTCATAATGCCGTTACCAGTTATATTATTAAAAATAAAACGTACCCAGGCTATAAGGCAAATTTAATAATAGGTTTAATTAGGCGCTTATTAAGTCGGTAATAGGAATTCTCTTTTTAACTTAAAACGTAAATTATCCAACGTTAATAACCCGATTACAACCCCATTATAAGCGTTACAAATACCAAAATAATCTATAACGGCAGAACTTCCGTACCATTTTCCGCCTTAATTAAAATAAGCGAAAACCTTATAATAATATAAAAATAATAAACGTATACCTAAGGCCCGGTAATAATTTAATTATACTCCTACCTTAACGGATTTAATAATTACGATAATAAGGATAAAAATTAGTTTAAAATCGATAAGATAGGTTTTTTAAATAATAACCTAAATAGCAAAAATTGGGATATTCTGATCGTTATAAAATAACTTAAATAATTAAACAAAATTCCCGCATTTTTTAAACCTAATAAAAATCTCTAAGTACATTCTAACCACTTTTTTCGATATGCCAGTTTTCTAATAAACGTCCATCTTTTTACGGTATCTTATATACCGTATTTTAAATAATTTTTAACGTATTATTTTTTTTTTACAAAAGAATTAAACTAACTTAAAAATATTAAAGGATTACTTAATCCGTTACGAATTCTTAATTTTATATTAAACAAATATAAATAACTTTTGGAACCATTTATATACCTTTATTTTTCGGTCCCGGAAGGATAACTATTAATTATATACAATATAAGCTTTATAATTCTACCTTAAATATATCCAAATTTCCGTTTAAAGTTCCGGTTCCGGCATATCTAAAGGCTAATACTTAATTTCGATCCCGGCTTACGTTTTACAATCTAACCCTAATATTATTATAAATTTCTAATACTTAGACTCGAAAGTTACAGAAAAAAATTAATTTAAAATAAATTAATATTTATTAAAACGGACGAACTTTTTATACGCCTCCTAAACTTAAAATTTAAACGGGTTAAAAACGATATAAGTATAGATTAACCTTTCGGAGAAATTATGACATAGGATAAGGTCCACCAGAATCACCCTTGGTTACCGGCAACGATATACTTTAAATAAAAAGATGCCGTAGGCTTAATTCAACCAAAATAACGAAATATTATATAAGTAATATAATAATAATCAAAATTATAAACCACTTAAATAACCGGAACCTACATTCTTAAGATACTTATATAGATATATCGTAATTAATTACGCTAAAAATACGTATACTTACGGTTTAACCTTTATTTCGAAATACGGCCGAAATAAATATTTTAAAACAAATGCTACATTTAATTATTTTTTCTAATATAAGGCAATAATAGGTACGATTCCATATAAACCAATAATTATTATTTTTAATAATAAAAATAATCACCAAATAAATAAGGCTAATATAACGGCGATATTAAAAGATTTAAATATATAATATATATTCATAATATAATATTACTAATAACGGTTAAAAATACGAAAGTTTTATTACATTTAAAATATCTCCAGTAAGCATAGTTAATATTAAATAAACCGTATCTTATTCTTATATATATAATTACGAACTACTTTATATAATATATTTAACGTTATTTTTACTTAAAGAAAATAATTACCGAAATATTTTCGTTTATCGCTGGATTATATTATAATATAATAATACGAAACCGATTAATAATAATTAATTAAAAAATATAATAATATATTAAATTATTTCGTTTATAACGTAAAATATTTTATCGTATTATATCGCGTTTATTTATATTATACTAAATTTATATAAACTTTTATACCGCTCTAATAATTAATCCCCCGGTTCGGCAGGCTTATTAAATATGGCCGTACCTATTACGGATCTGTTAAAACCGAAAAAACCTAATCCAGATCCAGACGTTCCCTTTTTACGTTCCGGTAATTGTAAATTTAAAAACCCGGTTTAAAATCTTTTTTTCTGCCCCTTTAAAATAACCATAAATATATAATAATTTTATTATTAAAAATACCTAACAGGTTTTCTAAATCGAAAACGTATTACGATCTTTTATTTACGTTATATCTGGACGTTTCCGAAATACCGAAATAATTTCCGAAATATTATATTCCGCCGTCCAGTTCCTATTACTTTATTACGATACCGTTTTCTGAACCGCCGTTACGAAAATACCTACGTTAATTATTAAAGTATTAATACTTAATCCTTACGCGTAATATACGAAGTTTTGGGCCGGAACGAACAAATTATATCGCCGCATAATTATATTATTGCAAATTATACAATATACCGAACTGTTATAAAAAATAGTAATTAAACGGAAATGAAAAAAGGTTCGATAACGTATTATTATAATTTTGGAAACCGTTAAGGCCTTATATCGCCTGTTTTTTATACGCATAACCAATTCGAAACCTTTAATACCGCCCTTATTACTAAAACGGGAACCGATACCTAACGAAAATAATTACGGCAATAATAATAACCAGGTTACGCTACGAGAACTTATAAACGAAAACGACGTTAAAGTTACGGATATAAAAATGGGTAAGTTAATTAAAACAATACATAAAAAAAATAAACAATACCGTATACCGGAAACAATTTCCCGAATTTTCCCAGCCCTAAGGATATTAATTTTTATTTGCAAGGTTAAATCCTAACGGCTAATAATATTAAGCCTGTTACGAAACTCCTAAATATTTTGTTAAAAACCGCCCAAGTTTCCGAAATATTTTATATTTTTATACCCTTAATATTTACTATTAGCTTATTAAAAAGCAAAAATAAAATATTTTGGATACCTTAAATAATCGGCTTATTTATAAAATATATTATACGATAATTATAAAATAACAGTTTGCATATTACCGCTTTAAAGCAGGAAAAATAAGAGAAAAAATATTAATCCGCCGGCTGGTAAGCCATAAAAAACGTATTTTACGAAAACGTTATAAAAAATATCGTTACCGAAATACGCCATCATATACCTAATTTTATTAACGGAATATTAAAGGATTATAAGTACTTATAGGAAAATTATTACTTTAATACTAATACGTAAAAAAACAAAGCCATATCTAGAGGTTTCTTTCCGAAATAGTCCTATATTACCGGTATTATAATATATATTTTTAATTATTGAAAGTTTATTTAAATTTAAAATAACTAAGTTATAAAGATATAATCCGTTTTCTAACAGGTTTTTTTTCGAAATATTTTAAAGCCTAACTATAAAAATCCGGTTATTTAAATTACCGTTTTTACGTCCGAGATATTTTTTTTATTATATCCAGGTACGGATATATTCCGATTATTAATATATGTATAAAATACATTAATCGGTTTTAAGGTTAACTTACAGAACCACCCGTTATATTTAAAATATCGTCCATATAAACCTAAAATATATATATTATAACGGGAGATAACCCCTCTTAAAATATGGATAATACTGCCGTTATAACGTTAACCAGCCAAACTTCCCTTTAGCAATTTAAATAGGTTTACTTTTCCAAAAATTTCTTATATTTAAAGACGGAAATTATTTAATAAAACTATATTTAATACGCGATAAAGCCGGAACGAAAAAACGGTTTAATAAATAACCCGTTAATCCTATTATGGTAATAACGGCTTACCGCTAAATCCGTATGTAAAAAGTGGATATATTTAGGTATAAATTTATTTATAATTACGGGATCTTATAATATTAAATTATCTGGTAATTTTTAGATTATTATTTTAGAATTTATGTATCCGGCGCGTTCTATTTCCTCGTTTAACTAATATTTCTTAATCCATATAATCGACGGGCCGGATTACGGCTTATAATCCCAAGTATTAATTAAAAGATTAAAACTAAAATTCCATTTCCCCAACAATTCGTCACTCAGCTAGCTTTTGCCATATATTTACTTTCAGCCATTAAGAACACGTCTTTATTATCCAGTTAACTTCGATATTTATTAAAATAAGTTTATTTCCGGCATAAAATATAAGGTTATAAACGTTATTAAAATCAAACAAAGCTTATTATTAAAGAATTAAAGCAAGGCCAAGGAGCCGCTATATTAATAATAAACAAGCAATATATATAATATGTAAAAATGCCGCTCTAGTTACCCTTTTTAACTAATCTTTAAGGGTCATTTTATCTTACTACCTTTCTTATATCCTTATCCCTTAGAACCTTTATTCCTAACTTGATACGGTTAAATATGTACGCCTATAAAAGTACTCTTAGCTGTAAGATTATAATAAATGCATTTTTCTGATATGTCCTTATATAAATATCGTTAAAATCGAGGCGAATATAAAGAAATCGTTAAAAAAAACGCGGGCAAAATTCTCGGCTTAATATCTATATATTTAATATACTTATATTTATAAGCATAAATATTATAAGTTCTGTAACCGTATATTAAAAGACGTTATAATAGTATTCTCTTTTTTAGGTTAATTTCCGTAAGGTTTTAATAAAAATTTATTTACTTTTTCGAAATAATTAATAAAATATATATTATTAATTTCGGATATCCGAATTTTAATAAAAAAACTTATAATTATATGGTATAAACAATACTTTTTAACCTTTTATAACCCTTAATACGATTTAATATATTTATATTTTTTTTATATCTTTAATATTTTTAAATATAACTTTTTTAATACCTTAAATTAATATTAATGTTTATATTTACAAATAATAATTATTTGGTAACAAAATCTATATCTGATTAAATTTATATCCGTTATTTAAAAAATATAATAATTTAAATAATAATTACTTTTTTTATTTTATAAAATTATACAATCACCTGTTTTAAACCTTACGTCGGTAATATCCTTATTTTATAATTCCATAACATTAAATTAAGGTAAAACTTAAATAAATATACGGCTTATTATAATATCTTTCCGAATTAATTTAATAAATATACTTTATTTTTCCCTTTTATTAAAACGATAACCTTTAGTAACTTTATATATCTGATAATATATAATTTAGTAAGCATATTTTGATCGCTTTTTATATCTTATTATTTATAATAACTAAAAGGCGTCTGGTTAATATATACGTTATAACTTTCGAATAACCCTTCGCTTCTTTCCTTATACCCTTATCAAACACGGATATAATAAAAGGGCCGCCATATAAGCCTGAAATAAAAACCGGTCCTATATCTACATATAAAAATAATATAACACCCCAAACTAAAACCCCTCAAACGACGACCGTATACTATAACATATCTAATATTAAGCGAACGATAGCTAAAAACTGCCGAAAGACCACATCGTAAGCCAACTACTACTAGGCTTATATCTTACGGGACCTTTTTAGTCAAAAGTGATATAGTTAAGACCCACACAGAGCCGGTCCCCGGCCAGCGTCCATCGAGGACCGAACCCCCATATCGACCCTAGCCCACCGAAGGCGGTGCCTCTACGGCCTACCGGTAGTTGAACAACAGCATACTGCAGTAATTATTCACAGGCAGGAAGAACCTCACGATAAGATGGCACCCCCATCAACGCTCCACCCCATCAACGCGCCACCCCACAACCTCGTTACCCGACGATCCACTTACTGATTTCTTTTCTTATAAAAAGCATCTTAATAACCTTTTAAAAAAATGAAAAAAAAAAAATTTTTATATATTAGAATTTATATTTTTGAATAATATGCAGCTTTTAACTTAATTCCGTACGGCGCAAACGATTAAAAAAGTAACGCATAAGAAATTCTTACGTTTAACCTTTAAAAGCAAACAAGTTAACAAACGATATATATCGTACCGTATTTAAGACGTTCCGATTAAAAAAGAATTCAATAAAAATTGCTAAAAATTATTACGAATTTAAAAAAAAAATAATTAATTAAGTTATCGTATAAAGTTAATTAAGCTACATATTACCACTTTCCGATTTCACTTATACGTATAATATATTTTAATTAATAACGGCAACCTTTAACGTTTAAAAAAAGGTTAAGTAACCGGATTTTTACGCCGTTATTTTAAAATTAAAACTTTTAAAAATAAGATGATTGATTATAAAGGTTTAAATAACGTTTTCCAAGCTTTAATTAATGTTTTATTCGATCGTTTCGCTTTACCGGAAGTTAAGGTTATTAAATAGCGGAATAAATATAATGCTAACGAGATCGGAATAATAAAAGGTATGGAAAAAAAAGGTTCGTTTTTAGCGAAATTTTTAAAAAGTATATTTACTTAAAGGATGCTTTTAAGAAGGTATAAATTATTATAATCGTATATGTTAACGTTAACGGACGTTCGTTATTACTATTAATAATTTTTAGTAATATTAACGTATAATAATAATAATTTTCCGATTTTAATAATAAAATATACGAAAACTAATATTTTATTATTTTAATAAATGGTTAAACGAATACCGAAATCGGTTTAAAATAACTTTATAAAATTTTTATCCTTAATATTAAACCCGAAAACCTTAACGAATAAAAAATTTTAATTATTAACGGTTATAATAATTATATTACCGAAAACTTTATATAAATATACCTTTAAAACAAAATTTATATTATTTTCTTTCTTACGTACGTTTTTTATATTTGCTAGCCTTTTAACGTAAATGTATTTATTACGTTAAAGCGAAAGTTCCATTATTACGGGCGGGTTTCCGAGATTATAAATGAAGCTAACTTTTTTTAAACGTTTTTGAAAACGTAAAACGAAATTATAAAGGGTTAAAAAATAATAAAATTACGTTTTATAAAAAAGATAAAAATATTAAATAATAAATACGTTAAAAATAAAGTAAAAAGGGCGGATATACTTACTATAAAATTAACTTTTATCCTAAAACGTTTTAATTTTTTTTTTAAATAATTACTTTAAGTATTAAAATATATAAACTTTTTCGGGATTTAGCCCGGATTAAAAAGTTTTTAGGGAATGTTAATTTAACGTTCGGAAATCCTACCGTATACCTTTTATTCCGTAAATTTAAAAAAGCCTTTAACGAAAAAATTAGTAAATTTTCCGCCGTTAAAATTTATAATAATTAATTAATTAAAACCCGTAAAAAAACGAAACCAAAAATGCGCAAAAAGGTATAACTCGAATTAAATAAGGAGTTCGTAAAAATAATATCAGTTAAGAAGGTAACAGTAAGGCTTTAAGTCCTTATAAAGGAACCCTTTATTATTATTCGGCAAAATTAATAACAAGACGAGCTTTCCGAAAGCGAAAAAAATAACGATAATAATCCTTATTATATAGTTATACGTACCATTTAATATGGAATTAATTAATTAAGTGGTTGTTAAGATATTGTTATTTATATTAAAGAGTTGTGGTAACGGTGGCTTCAGAAATGGATGGAGCGTTAATAGGGTGAAGCGTTGATGGGGTAGAGCGTTGATGGGGGTGCCATCTTATATACCATTATTTGTTATCAAAAGAATGCTATTTAAAAGTCTTTAACTAGACGCTTCATTCCTAAAAGAAGTTCAAGCCAGCACCGCTCTATTTTCGTAATGAAAAAGGCATAAAGCTAGTCGTCGGATATCGACGAAGGGCAGGCCATCGGAACGTTTTATTACTTTAATAAAAGATAAAAACATTAAACTTAGGCAGCAAGTATTAATTAGTATATCGCGTTATAAGCTAAGCTAATATTACTCACCCTTACTTAACCTTCCTGGTAAAAATTTATCGAAATAATAAACTTTTTTAGCTGGTATACCTTCCATATATATATAAGTCTTCTCCATTTATTACGGAACGATTTAATTAAAAGTTTCGAATAAGTTTATAAAGGGCGCCCGATACGGTATTCTACAACTTGCTTATAAAGCTACATATTATATAAGATTTCCATAATAATTATACCTGCTTCGTATTTTAATTAAGTTAACATACCGATATTAGGATTTATCGGTTTTACGTAAACGGAAATAAAAACATTTATCTTAAATATAGTCTTATATTATAGTAATATTACAATACTTTAACAGAAATATCCTTAAATATATAATATATTACCTACCTATCTGGTTCGAAACGTAATTAAAATAATAGCCGAATGCATAAAATTTATACATATCTTTTAATTACCGAAAAAAATCGTTAATTTTTCTCGGTTATTATAATCGAATCCGGCTAATTATTATATAATACCGCGATAATTTAAATACGCCCGGATTCGGTATAAATATAACTAACCCGTTTATTTTCGGTTTCTTCGTTACCTTCCCATAATTATGTTCGAAACGAAACAAATTATAACAAACCTGTTATATATCTACCTAAAGGTATAAGCAATATCCGAAAAAGGGGTTCTTGATTTATAGGTAATAATAACATAATAAATAAAGTGTTTATTAAAAAAATTTATGGACTTTTCCCTTAATTAAAGAACGGTATAATTGCTTCTAGTTAAAAGCTTAAATTAATAATTAAGGAGCGAAAACTAAATAAGTATTACTTATAAAAAATCCCGATTATTATATATTTATCCCGAATTTTAATAAGTATGCCTGGGATTTATATAATTTATGTAATCTGGGAGATTACCTAGATTACCTAGATTACTTAATTCTTGGCGAGAAAAGCCAAACTTTTCCTTATCCAAAATTTAGCCGCCTGAAACCTGCGTTAGGTTCCAAAAGCCGGTTTTTCCAAAACAAGAACTTTTATTTTTATATTATAACACCATTTCCTTTTTTTAAGGATTTTTGTTCCAAAAATAAGAACCGTAGGTAACCTTTTTGTTTTGATAAAAGGGTTTTTTAAGCTTCTTTCGGCTAATTTTATTATGATAAGTTATATTTAAAAGGAAAAAAAAACCGCGTTTATATTAGCAAAAATTTCGTATTATTCGTACAAAAAATATTTAAAGATTTAGTTCAAAAATTATCCTTTGTACGAATTATATTTATTTTAAGGAAACCGAATATTTTTACGTAATAAGCATTCTAAGCTATAGCTGCTATATTCGTTATTACCGTTTAATATGTAACGTATTAAAAATGAATTTTTTAACGAAAATTAGAAAAGAATACGACCGGTTACAAAAAAAGCAGCGTAAGGTGGACGATGCTTTAATTACTTTTTTTAATCGTTTAAAACGATTACGTTTTTAACAAAATATTTTTTAAAAAAAAGGCCGTTATTATTTTATAAGAAGGATTTAAACGGGATTAATAGGAAAATTAGGAAAGGGTAAAAGAAAAATAATGTCGTATAAAGGCAAAATAGGCGCAGTTTATCTTTAAGATAAATGCTATGGTAAAGGCGTTTATTTTTTTCGGGTAAAACGTTTTAAATCTGGATTTGGGTAGGGGACCGTTATTATTTACGACTTTGGCCGTACTAGAAACGGTCGGTTAAGATTTTGCTGATAAAAATCCTTAACCAGGTTTATCGTATTCGTTAAATACTTAAATAGTTTTTATATATTATTTTTAAGTAAGTAATTTATTTATTTAATTAGGTATTAAATTTGTTTTTAATTATTTTAAAGTTTAATATCCTTTTAACTTCGTACTCGTTATCGTTTTTTTCGATTTTTAGATTTTTTTTAAATGGGGCGTTTTTTAGGGTTAGTTTTAATAAGGAAATATAGAATATAAAATATATTTTTATGGTTTTAGGTAATAATAATTTATAATTAATTTTTGAAATAATTTTTTCGATTTTAAACGGACCAAATTCTTTAAAATTAAGCTTATCGTTAGGCCTTTTTGTTTTAATCTGGAAAAGGTTTAACGTTACGTTTTATTTTTAACGTAATAAGTAAACTTTATTTTTTTTCGTTAAAATTAATTCTTTAATTTTTTTCTTATTATAATATTAAGCCATTTTTTGCTGGAAAAATTATAATTTAATTTAAAATTAAGCTTATATTATTTTAATTTTTATAATTATTATTTTTGTTCGTAAAATTATGGTAATAATAATTAATACTTTACGTATTAATTATTTTAATCGTTAAATCGTTACGTCGTATTTATATATAGTTATATAAAGTAATATATTTATATTTTCGTTAACGGACGTATTATAAAATATTTATGTAAATGGTAAAAGTTTAACTTAAATATCTTATTAATAATTAATATAATTTCGAAAATATTATTTTAAAGTTTGGTTTAGTTATTTTATTTAATTATTTATTTAAAGGTAATAAATTATTAAAAATTCAAGTTTGGTGTTAATTTATTGAAAAAAAATTAATACCGAATTTAAATATAAAAAGTTTATTTTAATTAAAAATAGTCTTTTCTAATATTCCGTATTTATTAAGATAATATCGAATAAAAATATAAATTAATTATTTTGTTGTTATAATTTCTTTAAAAGGTAAGAAGTATTTATATTTAATAAATCTGTTAATAATTACTTATATTACATTATATTCGATTTTAATAACGGGATTTTTCGATATAAAAAAATTAATAATAAAATCCTAAATTATAATATTTTATATTTTATTAGGTATATTTATAAGTTATAATAAACCATACGGCTTATAGTAAGTTGTTTTAGTTTTATTATAAATATTATAATCCTTAAATATTTATTTAATTATCTAACGGAATTTTAAGAAGTCGTATTTTTTTTAAAGCCGTTTAATAATTTTAAATACTTTTTAATATTTATATAAAGGATTTTTGTAGAATTTTTTTAACGAATTCTTTTTATTATTAGTAAGGGATGTAAATTCTGCCGTAAAATAATAACTGGTCCTTATCGTTTCTTTTTAATTATTTAATTTCCTTTTATTTTTTTAAGTTATAAAAGCCTTTAAATTAAATTAATATTTTTAGAATAAATTATTTCAAGGTTATATATAGCTATATTATCTTATCGTCCTTATAATGCAGTATTTATATATATTATTTAAAAATTTTTAAGTTATAATTTTTTTTTCGACTTAAAATATTTATTTAAATATTTTTTTTTACTTTTAATAGGGTAAATTCTAAAGTTAAATTTGGATAAAAAACCATTTAATTTTTATAACGTTTATTTAATTTTTACGTAGTTATAAATTAAATAAGATTTTTATAATTTAAATAAATATTAAATAATTCCTTGATTTTATTGAAAAATAGTTCCTATTTTTTAAGTGCTAAAATAATCGCTAGTAACTTTTTATCGTAAATAGGATATTTAAATTTTACGTCCTTAAAAGTTTAAAAAAAATACGTTATTAAATATTACTTTCCGTTACTTTTTAACTATTTATAAACTGTTTTAAGGGTGTAATTTAAATCGTTTATTTTAAATCGTTTTTTTGTTATAATTTGGTAACTTAATTACTAGGGCGTTAATAATTTTGTTTTTAATTTTTTTTAAAAGTTCGAATTCTTTTTTAACGTACTTTTTAGTAATAAGTTTGGTTAAGAGACTAGCAAGCTTATAATAATCCTGGATTAAAGGTCGTATATAATTAGTAAATTCCAAAAATTAACGAATATTAATAATAATAACTTTATTAAAAATTGGCCAATTTTTAATAACTTTTAATTTAGAATTCTGGATTTAAATCTGTTCCCGGGTAATAATAAAACTTAAAAAGTTCAATTTTTAAATATATTAAACGTTTTTTTTTAACGTTTATTAATAAATTAACTTTTTTAAATTTTTTTAATATTTAAGCGATATGTTTTTTATATTTCTTTAAAGTTTTTAAATAAATAAAAATATCGTCTATATAAACGAAAACGAATTTGTTTAGAAATTTCCGTAAGATAATAATAAGTATATGCTAAAAGCTGGCTGGAGCATTAATTAAGTTTTCAGGCTTAACCTTATATTCGTAATATTTATAAATAGTTTTAAAAATAATTTTTTATTTTTCTTTTTTAATTATTCGAATTAAATAATAATTATTTAATAAGTTTAAAGCCGTAAATTATTTAGTTTTATTAATATTTTCCTTTATGGTATATATTAACGTTAATAAATATCCATTTTTAATAATAATATTATTTAGTTATTAACAATTATATATTTTTCGGTATATCGAATTTTTATTTTTATCGATCTTAATTTTGTAATTTTTTTTTTAGTATTATTATTACTAAATACTTTATAAGTAATTTAAATTTTTAAATATAATTTCTTTTAAAATTTCGTTAAAAGTTTTTTTAAAGTTTATATAACAAATTTAATAAAGTTTTAAATAATATCTTTTCTTTAATAAAAATTTTATAATTTTATTAATTATAATTAAATAATTTTTTTCAGGTTCGTTTTTTAAATAGCTTTTTAAATTGTCGATATTTAAGGGGTATTATCGATATTAAATTAAAACCCTTAATTTTTTTTAATTATATAACAAATTTTATAAAATTTTTTATAAAATTATCTTTTGAAAATATTTATTTTCTATAATTAATCCGTAAATTATTAGAACGAAGTTACGGTATTCTTAAAATGATATCGTGTCTTAAAATATCGGCGATATCGAAAATAATTCGTTTTAAATATCCTTATATTTAAACCGCAAATTTTTTTATTTTCCGGAAAATTTGGCTGTTATCGTAAATAAATAAGCTTTTATTAATTATACGTAATTTATATAACTATTACTTATATTTTTAAAAGATTTAGTACCTTTTAATTACCTTAAAAAAAATCAAATTTCCTTTTGTTTCAAAGTTAATTATGGCATTAAATATTTTATTTTTATAATAAATAAAAATTTCGATTTAACTTCGAAATCCTTTTTTTGCTTCGTATAAAATTTTATATATAAGGGCTTTTTGGTACCTTATTTTCGAAGGCCTCTAAAATTTTTTAACTGGTATACCTTAAGGGTTAAAAGGCGTTTTTATTTACGTACTTTTCTGGCTGCATATTTGGTATAATAATCTTTTATATATTTGAACTATTTCTTATTACCGAACAGGCATTTTAAAATAATTATCTTTTTTTCCTAGCTTTTCTTTAGGTTTTGTACTTTGTAAATTATAAAGTTAATATAAAGATACGCGCAGCTTATCCAACTATTATTAATATCGTAATATGTATATTACTAACTTATATCAGGAAGGATCAGATTAATCCCTATTATATATCTAAAAGTACTACCTACAGGTGGGATGTATATAGCCCTACTACGACGCGTTAAGGTTAGCTTCGCACGGGCCAACCAACCAGGTACATAGCAACGCACTACACGCCAACACGCCCTCTTACGTTATACGTACACCCTAAAACTCTAGAAAAAACTCTCTATCTAACACGTTCTGGAAGTCGAACCTTAACTTTTGCGTAAAAAGGGTAATAAAAACTGATAAAAAACGCAAGGAAATTAATAAAAAATAATCTGTTACATAACCCAGGATTAAACCCTTGCTCTCCGTATCAATAGTACCAACACTCCAACCGTTACACCAAGCAACCGGCCTCCTCATATTACCGTATTGCTGCGGCTACTCCGGGCAGCTGGTCCCACTTTTTCCGAAACGCTCCGTAGCTGCCTGGCCGTCAGTATGCGGAAACAACTATATTACGCCAGCTCGCTGCCTTGAAGGTCTTATGATTGCAAATAAGTGGTCCATTTTTCACCAATCTCCTTATTAATGGCCTTAAGCCACATATCCCATTCAGAGCTTTCCATAGCTTCCTTGAGACTGGGCCCGTCGCCATCGACGTTAAGTATGGTTAACTTATTACTATATACGTTCTATACTTGTATTCATTCGTACGCTTGTCGGACAACAACATGGTTATCTAGAACTCCTTAGAAGTCGTTTTCCAATTCGTTAAAGAAATTAAGGTTATAAACGCCTGGATAATAATCAGCACCTTTTTAAATTAAGACCTTTATAATTTTAGGGTTTTTATTAAAAGCTTCGTATTCGTAGAGCTCTAGTTTAATTTTTTTCGGTCTACCTTATTTTTATTTTACGGTTTTTCGTTTCGTCGTTTATTTAATCGTTTAATACGACGTTATTATCGTAATTATAAACGCCTACGCCCTTTTTTAGAAGTCGGTAGCGTAATTTGCGCTATATATAAAAAAATAAAAACTTTATAATATCTCTTAAATTTAAAAATTCGTCTTTTTTTTCCAGTATACTTATTTTTTCGTAATTTCGTATATATGGTATAATTAAAAAGCGACCACCTTTTAACAGTTAGACTTTATAATTATATTCGCCTTAATACCTTAGGAAAACGTTTCTAACGTTACGTACTTTTAATTTTTCGGTTTTAATTCGATAATTTTCGTTAATTAGGATTATATAATAATTATTAATAATTCGTAAATATGCGTTATCCGGTTTATTCGTTTTATTTTTAAATTTTAACGTTTGGTTATAATATTCTTACGGTATAATATTTTTAATTATAAATTATCCCGTACGATTAAATATATTAGCCGTTATTTTTATAACATAATCTTAAAAATAAGTTAGGATACGTATTTAAACGATTATAATGCGAACGTTATTTTAAACCATACAAATATTTTTTTGGGGATACCGTTTTAATATTAATTATAAAAATTAAAGTTAATAAAATTAACCCTTTCGGTATTAGAAAATACCTTAAATAAGTTTATTTTAAATTTTTTACCTTTATTAATACGAAAAGTTTTAATAATTTTATTATTTAGGGCTAGCCTGATTTTTACGTTCGTTATGTAAAAGCAAAAATGTTATTACATTTCGTTTTTAGTTTTATACGCCTTAAAAACGTGGTGACGGTTAATATCGTTTATAATAAAGCTGTAATAAACGTTACCTTCGATAGTAACGGGCTTAATTTGTCCTACGTTATATTAAAATAATCTCTTAACGTACGTTTTTCGTTCTTAAGGGTTCTTTAAGGGTATTTTAGTTATTTTAGCTTTATTACAGGCCTTATAAATAAGTAATTCGACGTTTATCTCCTTTAAATCTATTCCTGTAATTATTTTAATGGTTTATTTTAATCGTTTATCGTTAGAGTGGCATAAACGGCGGCGCTAAAAAATAAGCTTTTTTATAATAATTTTTATTATTATAACTTTTTTATTAATTATAAAAACCTGAAAAGTTTTTAATATATCGTGTATTTTATTTTAAATCATATTTAATGCGTATTTTTATTAATATTTATTAGTTAATTTTTTTACGGAAAGCTTTTTACGACCGTACGTTTAAAAAAGAAAACTTCGTTTTGGTATATCGATCGTTATTAATTTCTTTCCGTTATTGTTAATTAGATAATTTTTGTTAAAATATTTTTTACGTTTATAAAAAATTTGCCGGAAAATATACGTAACGGGAACGACGGTATATATAATGTATATCGTAAGGTTATAAAATTATATTCGCTCTTAAACTTTTTTAAGTTCCAGTTAACTATACCGATTATTTTAGCTTAAATAAACCCTTTTCTTATAATTATCATAAATTCTTTATTTCGGATATTTAATAATTATTTCGGAAGGTAATTTTTGGCGTTATTTATAATAAATATGTTAACTTCCGAATTTTATAAAATTTCGTTACGGTTTTCTTTTTGTACGTTTTACGATTAAAAGATTATAACTCGGGATTTTTTTCGAATATGTTTTATTTCGTATTTAATTTCGTTATCGGGTTCTTTTTTTATAAACTTTTCCTTAATACCGCTTTTCCGTATAGCAAAACCGGAACCGCCTTTTAAAATAATAACGTCCTTTAAAATGGATACGCTTTTTAGTGAAACGTCTCGTTATAATATGGCCTGGTTAAATAGCTTTATGATTTTAACCATTTTAGTTTAGTTAACCTTTGTAGTATAACTAATTTAATATTTTTTTAGAAGTTAATTATATAAATCTTTAAGTCCGTTTGGAATATAATACGCCTCCGATTAACGTTATTAATTATTCGTATTATTACTATTACCGTTATTAAACCTGCCGTTATTACTGTTTTGTCCGTTATTACGTTAACCGTTTTAATTATTTTAATTATTAGCATTTTTTTAAGCTTTCAGCAAATTTTTGATAGGTATCCGTATTTTTTACAGTTCCAATAAAGGGGCTCGCTTTTAGCGTTTTATAAAGATTTGTTACTATTATTTTTCCCTTTATTATTATTGTTATTATAACCTTTCGCGTTATAGCTTTGGCCCTTAGGCTTATCGTTACTATTTCCGTTACCTTTAACCTTTTTAACGTAATGGTGGAACTTACTGTTAAAATCGTTAATAAGGCGATAGAAGGTATAATCCGTTTTTCGAAATACGGAATTAATTATACGATACCAATCGCTTATTTTATTCTTAATAGCGGTTAGAAATATCGTAACTTATTAATCCTTATTTAGCTTCATGCCGCATTCTTTAACGTTACGGATTATTTTTTAAAATTTAATAGTAAAGGTAATTAGGTCCTTATCATTATAATGTAATTAGCTTAGTTTTTTTAAAGGAAACGTTAACGTATTTTTTTAATCGCTATATAAGTTTTACGAAAGGTTTTTAATATTTTCGTACCTTTTTTAATTCCGGTAATAAGCTTTAAGGATATCCGATACGTCGTTTTGGTAATTATTTTTACCAGGCGCAGCTTATTAAGGGTAAAAAGTTTTATTCCCTTTTTATAACTTACTTTTTCGAATGCGAAATTTAAGGTATTTTTTTAAAGCTTTTAATTTTCGAAACCTTTTAGATAATCTTTTTTGTTAAGGGCGAAATTAAAGCGTTTTTAATGGAAAATATCTTTTTTTTTAATTTTTCCTTGTTTTTTTTATCCTTTTTTTATTGCGATTTTTGCGACGTTTCTTTCAGTCGTTATTATTCGAATTACTTAAGTTATTTTCCGAATCCGAATCCGAATCCGAATTTAAATCGGACGACGATAAGGAGCTAGATAATAAAAAGAAGTTATTATTATTTCCTCCGCTATCTCTGCCGTTATTGCCGTGGTTACCGTTACCGTTATTATCTGAAAATAAGGGCGAAAGGGGTATTAAATATAATGATATTATTAATAAAGTTTTTATTCGCAAACCGTTACCGGCTAAATTACGTTAATTATTTATAGGGTCGGTTAAAAAGAAAATCGAATTTTTTTTTTTTTTTTTTTTTTTAGGTAAAAAAAAGTTTTTAATAAAAGGGAACTTTAATACGTTTACGGTTAAAAGTATACGGTTATACCTTTTTAAGTTAATGATAACGGTTTCGTATTTTTTAGGTATTTTAAGTAATAATAATATATTTAGTAATTTCGATTTCGATTATTTTAACGGATTCGACGGTTCCGTTTTCGGTAACGGATCGTTATTTTAATTCGAATAAAATTTATTTATTAATAATTTTTCGAATTATTTAAATTATTTTTTGTATAAATCGTTTATGGCATTAATTTTGTAAAGTTTTTTTTATTACTTGTTAATTTTATTCGGTTAGTTTTCGTCGTTTTTTTTTTCGGCGGCCTTTATAATAAATATTTTAACGGTTTTACGTAAACGGTTTATTTTAATATAAAAATGTTTTTGCTTTAGGATTAATTTTTTTTAACTAAATAAAGAAATTATAAGATTATAATAATTCGTTAATATTATCTTACTGGACGATTTCGTTACTTCAGGATCTTAATTACTTTTTTTAGGAATTTATTATTATAATATATTAATTAAACGGATTCGTTTTCGTAACCTTACCGATTATAATAATTTTAAGCCGGTTAATTAATTTCGTAACGCGTTAATTATAATTTCGTAATAATATATTACGAATAATAAGAAATAAAAAAGTTTATATTAAAATTTTCTTTTTAAGAATTAAAAAATATTATTATATAAAGATACGCGTTACTTATTTAATTGTTATTAATATCGTAATATATATTTTACTGATTTATATCAGGAAGGATTAAATTAATCCCTGTTATGTATTTAAAAGTACTACCTACAGGTGGGGTGTGTATGGCCTTACTGCGACGCATTAAGGTTAGCTTCGTACGGGCCAACCAACCAAGTACATAGCAATGCACCACACGCCAACAGTTAAAAAGGTAAATTTCCAAAAGGGGTATTTTTATAATTAAAAGTTCGTATTTATTATATAATATTAATAAATAATATAAATATCCTTACGTTATAACTTTCTAACTTTGTTCTGATTTAGGATGTAGGTAATAAGACTTAGGATAATCTAGTTATTAGGGAGTTTTGGTATATTTGTACTTATCGTCTAGTTCTATAGGCGTTTTTTTATCGTATCCTGGCCAAAATTCTTTTTTTGGTTCGTTAGTAATAAGGCAGCTATAATTATAACAAGCAGTAAAATGTAAAAGTTTATAATTATTTGCTGGTTTGGGGTATATTGTATATTCCGGTAAAATATAATATTCGGGGGATAATTATTTATAATTATTAAAATCTTTTCGTAACTAACCGTTTTGGTTATATATCTTATACTTTTATATATCGAAATAATAAATATATTTTAACGTAATAGTTACCTTAAAGCTCGTTCGTCCTCGATAATATTTATAACTTTGGCCGTAATATTTTTATAAATGGTATAATTTTCATAATCTGGATCGTTATTTTTAACCCTGTTAGTCGTAATAATTATAAATTCCTAATCGGCGGAAATAAAGTTTAATTTTTTTTTATTCTTTTCCTTATTATTTATATTTCGTTCGGCCGTACGGACCTTTTTTTTGGGCTATAAGATTTTTCCTTTTTAAAGGTTCCTTTCTTTTGCTGGAAAATAATATTTATTTTTAAAATAGTTTTTTTACTATAATTAAAATAATTAACTTTAGATTTGTTTTTTTTAAATTCCGTTAAAATAATATTAGTTTCTTTCTGGAATTTATTTTTTATTTTTTTGCCGGCGTTAAGATGTTTATCGTTATTTCGTCTGTTAGTATCTTTTTTCTTAAGGTATTAATTAAAAATACGTCGGTCGGTAATAATAACCTTATTTATATAATCCTTAAAGGAACTTATTTGAAGTACCCTAAATATTTTATTTTTAACTTACTTTTTTAAGCCGTCGTAATAAAAAAAAATAATATATCTTAGGGAAGTTTAAAAATAGTTATAAGTTAATTAAACTCGGTCGTATATTTAATTATTAAAATGGTTTGTTTAAATTTATATATTTATTTAACCGCATGTTATTATCTATTTATATTTCCGTATAAAGCTTATATTCGCTTTTCGAAATTATCGTAACTGTTAAAAATATAATTAGTAATATTTAGTTAGTCGTTAAGGAAGTTTATGAGGTAATTTTTGAAAATAAGTTCGAATTAATCGAATATTTTTTTAACGAATAGTTAGAAAAGAATTATTACCTTTTAATAATTTTCCGTTAAAAAGTTTTTATATTACGTAAAGTAAAACTTGGCCTTAAATAAAAATTTTTCCATATCGGTAAATTTATTATAAGGTTTAGGAATAATTAATTTATAATTTTTAATATTAAACATTTTATGGTAAGCAGAAAGGGGGATAATTCCTTTTCGATCGTAACTAAATAAAGGGGGTGCTAGAATTTTTGGACGGGAAATAGTTCTTAAAAAAGGTATAAATTTTTTTTTTTTTTTTTTTTTTTCACAAGATGCCAATCTCAGCCTCCTGCCACCGATAAGTGCCACATTCGGCGCTCGTGCTTCTCGGCGTCGTGGTGGTGCCGTTGAACGGTCTGCGAGTCCCGACCCGTCGGAAAGTGCGGGCGACAAAAAATCGACGGCGCTCCTCCGCTTTACCCCGAAGCCTGCCCTCTCCTAGATAGAGCACGACGTCTGCTTCATCCCGGGCTGCCCCATGCGCCGGTCCAGGTTATCCGCCCGCGTCGCCGAATCCTAGTGATAACGGGACGTACTACGGCAACACCGTGCTTACGCATTCACTCTTTACTTCACCGGAGAATGGCAAGCGTACTTCTGCGGCCTGTCCATCGCGCAACCGACCTGTCCCCGATGTTAGTTCGTGACGCGCCCCCCTCCCTTTTCTCGATCAGATGGTCGTGGAGCGGGTCGTACGCGGCGCTGTTTCGATCGAGCCGAGAAGAAGAAGAATGAGAGCGCGACAGGTTTGCTCGCGAGCTAGGTAATATCTATGTCTGGCGAGTGGATAAGCAGAGTATTATCCGTTTGCAGGTCCCGCCGGCAAGAGGATATATCCCCACGGAGGACCACAAGCTCTGTCTTGGGTCAGGTGCTCCGATCACTTCAGCTTCGCTTGGTCACTTGCACGCCCAAAGATCACGGCTGAGGGATGGTGCTTACATATGGAGCCTTGCAGGCTTCCACATCACTTGCAGGCTCGCCCTGCCCTATATAGGTGCAGGCTTCGGAGCCCACAACTCCTTGATAGCTTTTCCAATCTACCATCTTGGTCTCCTACGATACAAATAACAGAGTTATAGGCGTGTTTTGTGCAGTTGTTTCACGCCCAAGGTTCGCGACAGGTTTCCTCGGGCCGAAAGACACATGCTCGTTGACAGCGTCCATTCCTTCCTGCATTGCGTTTAGTTATACTCTCCGACGCCCAAGAATGGTCTCGAGCAGTTGCTCTGGTGTGCAGGGGGTTGATGGTGCTGCTGGATATGTTGCGCAGAAGCTTCCGGCCTGCGCTTCGATACCCAGTGGTTGGGGGCTCCGTAGTGGTTCGGACTCTGCTGTTCTCTGCTGTGTTCCCGGTCGTTGCTTTGCTTATCCGGTCTTATTATTTTCTCAAGATTTGCCCTTGTTCGCTTCAAGTACATCGAAAGAGGTTGGTGTCCGTGTCCAAGGGTGCCTTAAAAGAGGGTGTAGGTTGGTGTCCCCGTTCTAACCATTATTCGATTCATCATGTTCGGTCCCTCAGAAACTGGATTCTCTGAAGAACAGGAAAAAGGTTGTGTAGTTACTAACCTGCGTCTGACTGATAGGCTTGCTCGTTAACGAGGTACCGAATTCGGCTGCGGTGGTGAAGATTTGACTGTTTCTGTTTGGTGTCGCCAATCTGACTGGTCGTCCAAGACTTCGTCGTTCATGCGGGTTATATCGCAAGCAGCTGCGCAAGGCTCATCTTGTTGATAGAATTCCCTGCCGCGGCAGGGCTTGGGCCGTTTCGGTCATTGGCCTTGAGCAGGGAGCTCGGGGCCGTTTGCTTGCGGCCATTCGCCAATGATGGCTCCGATATTCACCGTACCACAGCCTTTGCTTTATACATGAGAAGATCGACTGTCTACAAGTAACTCTTCCTTCAATGCAAGACTCTGAGGGCGATCTTCGATAGAGAGCACCTTGCTGGCTTCGGCATACAAGCGAGCCAACTGCGCAAACAAGGTCATGGGATCGCAGTGTATGCTTCCCCCAGGCCTGTCCCAATTGCCGCAACACTAAGGCTTAATTCAATCTTGCCGTCAAGACACGATCATGGATATGAAAACATATACGTCGTTGTCTCCGATGGCTGTGGCGCCTATGGGACGCTTGGCTCGAAAACAGGGTGCTATTTCTCCTAAGCGAAGTCGGCTCTGATGAACTTGACAGGATCCGGGAGGCTAGGTTTTGGGTTGGTCGTCGGGCCTTCTGTCACTCTTTTACGGAGATAGTGCTAAAAGTGTTGCCGTGGCCAAGCAGGGTATTCAGATAGGTATGCAAGCCGACGAACTCGTTTGTTTGTGAGCGAATGACTTGCTAACCCTCTTGGACCGATCTGTCGTGACTAGCCCGTAAACGAAGGTAAAATGGAGGTGGTGGCGAAGGGGAAGATACCTAGGCATGTTGGTCTCTCTCATAACCTACCATCCCGGTTAATAGATGGTCTAGAGCAGATTGTCGACGGCGGCCACGCACACACGACGTGCCTACAACGAAACCGCTAGCGTTGTCATTGGACCCGGTAGTCAGACATATTGAGCAGATAAGCTGTAGGTCCAAAGCTTAATACGCGTCGAACGCTCAAACAATTCAGGGCCTCTCCTGGATAGTGCGATCACCTATGGACGCCGATCTCCTCGGTATTTTCCAAGTCACTCTCCTCGAGCTATAGCTCCTTGCTCTCTCGTGGAGTATCCCCTTATGCATCTCATTGTAGCAATCACCTGCGCTCTCATCATCGCTTCTAAAATAGCTTCATCCTTCTTTAAGAGCTGGCTTTCGTTGTAGTTAACCCGGCGTTGAGGACGAAACTAGTTCACCTCAGCCGCTATTATCCTCTATGTTCAGGATGATGTAGTACTACTATTTATCGTTCTTTGAGTCCACCAGGCTTGGCTTCCTCTCCACCGTGCTTCTTTTGGCTCTGGTGTACTCCTTCATGTCTTCAAGTCGAGCTTGGGCCAAATCGTGCACGTCTGTCCATGACATCTTTTTCTCGTGCAAGATTGTCTCGAGCCTCTTTCTCTCCGTCTCCTCTGCCCAGGGCAGCGGAAACGTGATGTTTGACACCGTGACCTTCGGGGGTCGTAGCTCACCCTCCGACATCCACAGAGCCAGGTATCCTCTCTCGATCTCATCAAATTCTCGGTCCAAGTTGACAGATCCCGGGTCTTCCAGGGCTTTCTCGGTGACCGACACCATGTTGTTAGCCCACGCGAACAGGGCTTTGCTATATGGTTCCCCTGGCCCGATCGGTACACCTCCATTCATCTCCCAAATAAAACGTCAGCGGCGAAGCAATGCATCATGCGTTTGCTCTAGACGCTCCTGCGCCTTTGGGACATTTTGGTCCGCCTTCCCGGCCTCGAGCAAGTGGGTCACCGCGTTATATACCTCCAGCCACTCTTTACCACAAGCAGCGTCCACTCTCTCGAGCGCTTGAATTATAGGTGTAGCGCTGCTCTCCATGGTGCCTACGATCATACGGATTAATACATTCATCATGGGCAGACCCTCAGAAACTGGGTTCTCCAGAAGATACAAGTGTGCTTCGGCCCTGGAAGAAGTGGTGATGACTCGTTTGTATCCGACTCACGCGATTATTCGTTAACCAGGCAATTTCATGACGGCGGGGCAGTCCGAGGGTGTTTTCAGAGAGCCACAAAGTGGTTGGTGAGGCTGAGCAAGCCCCCAAGAGACAGCGCGACCGCCAGCAGGTTTCTCGTGCCAGCAAGCGGTTCATAAATATCATCAGCCGGGTCTGCGAGAAATGGCACCGACTTTGCAACTTAGAGTAGGCAAATTACTTACCACAATTGTTTGAGGCTCCTTGTGGTAAAGGTCGCGCAAGATACTGGTTTCCTGTGGGTGTGCCCGGGCGAAAAGTACGGAGCAGGAGGGGGCGGTAAAAAACGCTGAAGAAGGGAAAGGAAGAGGGAAAGGTGAAGAGGCCTGGCAGCCCTTTTATAAACCTTGGTGGATCAGGAGGAGACGCGGAGCTGGTAAGCAGTTAGGGAAGCAGGCACAGTAAAATGGTATGTCTAAAGAAGAAGGGAGGAAAGAGGCGAGAGGGGAAACGACCTGTCACACTTCTTACTGGCCTGGGTGGACCCGGAGAAGACCTGGGGGCGGCAACTTGGAAGTTAGGGAGGCAAGCACAGTAAAGAGCAATTTCAGGCCTAACAAATTTATCAGAGGGTAAAAGTCTACTGCCCCGGTTACGCTGCCGCCGCATTTTATCCCTGCTGACGCTGATAACTGTACTCATAAGACCCAGGAAACTCATATGGTCCCCTTTCGGCTGATAGCTGGTGCGCAGCCGGGTGGTTTGACGGAAGCTCCGATGGCGGTGAAACCTGTTGTAGCTGTTGCTGTGTGTTCCAAGCCGCCTGACTCCAAGCGATTTGCTGTGTCGCATCGTTTGCGCCCGCGAGGTTTGCGCCTACGCCCGCTCCCGCACGCGTATCCTCCAGCTCTGGCTTTTCATACGGCTCATGCAGCTGATGCGTCGTGTTGCGCGTGTTGGTCGTGCGCTTCTTGGCGGCGTGGCGTCGACCCAGGAAAAAGGCAAGCAGGATGAGGGCAATGCCTCCGACTGACCCCACAACCGTGCCAACGATGACCGGCGTATTCGAACTACCGCCCGGTGACCCTGGCCCCTCCGAAGTCTCGTTTCTCGTGTTGGTTGTAGTTTGGGTTGGGTTGGACGTGCTCGTTGATGAGCTTCTTGAGCGAGATGATGTCACCGAGTCTGCGGCAGCGGTGATGCCGCTAGGAAGCTCGGCATACACCGTTCGTGCTTCAGGAGGCAGGCCAATTTGTTCGGGGCAGCCGATGAACGAGACAGATGGCAAGGCGGAGGGCGACGCGCTGAATACAGTGATTGTCGCGCACGAACGGTCACTAGCGGCACATTTAACATCGGTTTTTATCTGCACGCCTCGATTGCTCTCCGGCTTAGTATTCTTCGACTTACCACGGAAAGCTAACGGTGACGGTCGCGGACCGGCCATCATCAGCGGTCGCGAGGTAGTGACCGAAAGCAGATGTCCCGTTGCAGGCCTCGCCCAGGTAGTAATTCGTGGTCATGGTGCCAGAATCGCTACTGTCGTTCGTTTCCACACACACCCCGATGCTCCCTACGCTGCTCCAGCGATGCGACGCCGTGGTCTGGTAGTCGCACGAAGCCACTCGTGCTGCTGCATAGAGGATTTAGCATGGCTGAAGGTAGGATGGACGGAAGCGCCAGTCTTACTCCCCGCGCCAGAGGCTACATAATAACCGATCTGATCATCTCCGTTCACCGGTGCGAGCGCGCTGAGCAGCAGCAGCAATGTCGAGAACTGCGGCAGCCGAGGTTTTGTCTCCATGATGACTAAGGCTGGTCATGGCTGGCGGAGTTGATGAGATTATGCAGGAGCACAGGGCAAGGATAGGCACTGGAGGTTCACGAGGTGGGGAAAATACGGTACCTCCAGCTTCCAGGGTCACCTAGAGTCGGACAATTAGTTTACCCGACTCGTAATAAGGGGCAGTTCGGTTAACTTTAACATGGCATGCTGATTGACCTTTTTGTATGAGGGTCGGAAACTTCGACGAATCAAAATGGATCAGTCGTCGACCCACGATTATTTTCAGTACCGACTTCGTAATTGAAAATTATGGTCCGTGCGTTTAGCAAATTGATTAATTTCGATTGGGTGCATCGCCGAAAACTGGGGCCGGTATCCACCAGCAAAAATAAAGATACCTGGGGTACAAGCCCCAGAATACATCCTCGGAAAAACCTAAGTATCTTTAACTTCAGCAGCTGATGTTGAAGTTAACCGAACTGCATCTAAGCAGGTTATGCAATCTCAACTTGCCTCAGCGAGCTCAGGCCTCGCTGGCTCTCCATTTTCTTCAAAGTTTTCCAATGTACTCCGCCAAGAAGCTAAAAAATTAACCAATCAAATACCGTATCCCCGTAACCAGCCAGCAAGGCCTGAGTTCAGGTTATGCGGACAGGGGGTTTCGTTCTGTATATCGCCACCAAAATCATCAATTTTTCTTTTAATTTTTTTAAAGAATTAAAAAATTATATAAAAAAATTATTTTGCAGCCAATTTACGTCCGATAAGTTTAATACTTTATATACGCGTCGAATATAAGCTAACGTACATATAGGAATTTTTTTTTATTTTTTGGATGCAAATTACGGCCAATATGGCTAAATTTAAGTATGGAAAATGGACGACCGTAATAGCTTTATCGCTGCGATAACATAACCACCGGTCGCATTATCGTATACCGGGCATCCTAAGTATATTTTATATACGGAAAGCCCGTATATTAATTTTTTCGGCCGTACGGGTTATGGTTATTACGTCGTAGCCTTAAAAAGGTTCCGGACTTAATTAACCGGAACGCCTTTTTTATTACGACGTAATAATTACCGGTCGTAATATTTTGCGACAAACCTTTTAAGGGTAATTCAGTATGGGAGAAACCTGTACAGTTATTTTTTTGGCCGTACGGGTTATGGTTATTACGTCGTAACCATAAAGGCGTTACGATTGGGGAAGATATGCAAAACGGAAATTTTAATTATTTCTTTTATATTTCCGTTAAACTAGCCCTATTTGGAAAATTATATATACCGTTAGAAAGCCCTTTTAAAGCTATATTTAATAAGAATTTTTGTTATTTTATAATAATTTGTTATTGTTATTTTATTTGCCAGTTTCCAAGTTAGATTTTCGAAATTTTGTATGGGGATATGCAGAACGGAGCCAAAAAATCACAACTTGATATCAGGCCCTATTTTTGAGGTTTTGTTATTTCTGTGGGTACTTTACTAATTAGGTTAGCGTGGTACCTAAAGCTACTTTTTTTTTTCAAAACCTTTGCTGCAGCTGCGCCTACGGCGCAGCCCCAACCTCAAAAATAGGGCCTGATCTTGATGAGGTAAAATCTCAACTGCGTATGGGCCCTCCACGTGACCCATAAGGAATACTAACGTTAGTTTAGACCGATAATCTGCTGATAGCTTCTTAATAATAATCATCGCTCCTCTACCCCGTTTTTATCGGTAATCGTTAAGAATTACTACATTTGGTATCGGCTACAAGATCGATTATTTTCTATTCTTTAGTTTCCTATTACGGTAATCTTAAATTAAAATTATTTGGCTATTAATAACCTTAATTAACTCGTTAATGAAAATAATCCGTTACGAACGCTATGATAACAAATTTTAAATAATGATTTTATCGGACGTATAATATATTTTTAAACCTTTTTCATTAAATCTTATTAAAATTTATTAACCTAATCGATTCGTTTTTTTATTAATAAATTTATATATTCGTAAACGAATTCTAGTCGATTTTTTTTAATAATTAACGTTAAATAATATCAAATTATTAACTTAATAATTATTAATAATTTAACTTAATTTAAAATTTTAATTTTAATTTATACGTTAATATTAACTTAATTATTTATTTAATTAATAAACGGACCTTATTAACGATTTATATTATTTATTACTTACTTAATAATTAATAATCGGTACGTAATAACGATTAAAGTAAAATTTTAACGAAAATTAATTAATTAATTTAATCTGAATAAAGATTATATACGGAACTTAATTTTATATAAATTAAAATTTGAACCGAATATTATATTCGAAATTAAACTATTCGGATATCCCTTTTAATTAATATTTTCCAACTTTTCGAATTTTTAATCGATTTTTATTTCAAACCGAAAACCTTATATAAATAAATCCGTTCCTGATTTTAATAAACCTTATACCCGATGCCTGGTTCAGTAGGGTTAGATAATAAAACTCAGAAAATATTAGTCTTTGCGTAATAAACCTCAAAGATAATTTTTAAGGATAAACTTTAGAAATAAATATTCATAATAAGCATAAAATTATACCATTAATGTATAGAAAACGTTTTATAAGATATTGTTATTTTAACTATTCGATTTTTTTTACGGCTTTTTGAATTATTATTAATTATGATAATATATCTTATAATTTAGATTTTATAATACCGGTAATTTAAAACTTTAAAATCTTTATAAGTATTATTTTATTTCAAGCACTTTATTCTTATTTAAGGTACTTATTTTTATTTAAAATACTTTATTTTTTTAAACTTATTAAATAAATTAAAATTATCAATGTTATTATCGATTTAAAAAAAATCTTCATTAATAATATCGGTTTCGGCTTTTTATTTTCGAATATAATTTATTTTACGAACATAAAAATGATTAATAATTAAGGAAGAATATGCCGAATAATGAAATTAATAGAAATGTTATTAGCAAAATTAAAAAAAACGACGAGAATAAAGCGTTTCAAAATATAGAAATTCAGATTAAGAATAATATAAGTTTAAAAATTACCAGCGATAATTTGTCCAGCTGCTACGCGTTTTGATAAACTTCTAGAATTCCGATAAAAATCGACGTAGATAAAAGCTGGCTGTAAAAGACATAAGTTTTAATAAAGCACAGAAATTAAAGAAGCGATTTACTATTTTATACAAATTTATCTAAATATCTACGTCTTCTTTAAGAAGATATATTTACGTTATAAAAGTAATAATAATAAATAATAAAATATTATCCAAAGAAGTAAAATATGATAATAATCTTTATAGCCGAAACCAATTTATTACTTTTTATATAAATTATTTAAAATTAAATCTACTTGTTAAAATTTTTTTTAATAATTAATAAATTTTGCGATTCGTTTATGTTAATATTATTATATAAGAAATAAAATTAAAATACGTAAATAAATAAAAATCTAAATTATAAAAAGTAATAACGTCTTATTAGCTAGCCGCTGCATTAAAAAGATTGAATTAATAAGTGCGCACTTATTGCGCTACTTATCTGATACGTCTTATATAAATAAGCGAGCTATATAAGCAAACGAGCCGCTTTTTGGCACCCCGTAATAATTAATTTATATCGACGATATTTCTTTTTACTAACCGTATTTACTGTCTTTTAGTAAATATATATATTATATCAAGGTTTATTATAAGCTTTATATTATCATTCCTTCTGGCTAACCTATATAGAACAGCTAACTTTAACAACTACTAACAGCATTTTTTTTTTACTACCACCTTTCTGCCTGCTATATCATATGTTTATCTTACTTAATAAATCTTCTTTTTTATATTTTAAGAATTTAATATAATTTTTCAATTTCGTAAGATTACATTATTACGACATTAAGCTGTATAATACTCCGAGGCGCCCCTTTAACGTGCCGTTTAATACGCCTCTTAATTCGTTCCGCGATACGTTTTACAAAACGCTTTCTAACGTATTTTATAATATATGTCTTTAATATATTATATCCGGACGGAGAAACTTACATACATAAGTTAAATATTTAACAGATAATAAGTTCCTCTTTGGTTAATTTTAATTAAAATGAAATAAAAACAGTACTAACTGGAAGGTATCAGAAATTCATCGATTGCAAATAGGCTCGACGGAAAGAATTACAATCTAACGTCTGTAAAAAACTATAATATAATACGTACATTTATTAAAAAGATATAAATACGGTTAATAAAGAAAAATAACGTTATTATAAAGTAATTAAATATATTATAATTAAATAATTTATATTAATTATTACGAAGTATTAAAAAAAGGCTCGCTTGCTTATATAGTTTACTTGCTTATATAAAACGCTATAAGAAACTTATTTTAATTAAATTATATATTAATAAAGAATATATTAATTAATAAGTTAATTAAAACCTTATTTCGAAGTTATATAAATATTTTTAAAAGTTATAACGGTTATTTAATTATAAAGTATATTAATTAAAACGAGTTATATACTAAAAAGTAGTAAAATTTAAAACAATTTCTTTCTTTTAATTTTAATTAATAGCGTAATGTTATAAAATATTAAGGGGATATACCGGCTAAGTAAAAGATATGCGGAGCGCTTTAAGTATATAAAAGGTTATTTCTTAATCGGTATATGTATATTCCGTAACTAAACTACTTAAAGCTATACGCATATTATAATATATGTAACCCGCTGAATATAATTATACGTAAGGTTGCCGTAACGCGGCGGCAGCATAATAAGCCCTCGTTTTAATAGCCTAATCACTTGCCGGTTAGGTCTGCTACGGAAAAAAAAAAGGTGGGCCTCCTGCGTATTTCGGCTTACTCGGCCTGCTGGCGCAGGCCTCGTACGCTTTATACACTCCGTCACCCGTTTTTTTTTGTCCGACGCTTACAAATCGACGGTTAACTAGGTCGATGGTTAACTGGGTTGACGGTTAACCAGGTCGACGAGCAGCTAAGTCGATGGTAAGGTCAAGTCAGGCCTAGGGCTTCCAGGACTTCCAGGGCTTGCAGGACTTCCGGGGCTTGCAAGGCTTGCAAGGCTTGCAGGTTGACCGTTAGCCAGGGCTTACTAAGTTTGCAAATCGACAGTTAGCTAGTCGACGGTTAGCTAAAGCTTCCAGGGCTTGCAGGCGATGGTTAGCTAAGGGTGCGTTCGGTAGGGCTGGGAGATGAAGGGAAAGAAAGTGACATTGTTCCCCCACCTATTTTGCATAAGGAATTATGCTTTTCGTCCCATGTGCCCCCTAACGCTTGAACTTGCTTACGAAAGCAACCTCTTTTTTTGCTATTAGCCTTTAACGTAGATTATAAGGCCATAAAGGCTAAAAGTAAATAAGACTAGCGCTTTATAAGATTATAAGCGTTAAAATCAAATAAGATTAATAATTTATAAGGTTCTAAGGATTAAAATCAATATAAGCGGCTGCTGCTTTAGCGGCTGCCGCAAGAGCTCTCTGTCGCCGCCGCTGCTTTAGCGGCTGCGATCAGCTAGCCGTTATAGGCCTAGTTGCCAAGGGTACATCGCGTAAATCTCCGCAGCTGCTGCTTATAAAGTCTTTCGATGATCCCTTTCTAATAAAGGAAGGCGTTATGGCTCTTTAGTTTAATATGGGCCGGAGTTACCTTATTACGATCAGGCCTTATTTTTGAGGTTGGGGCTGCGCCTGCAGTGCAGCTACGGCAAAGGCTTTGAAAAAAAAAACAGTAGCTTTAAGTATTGCGTTAACTTAATTAATAAAGTACTATAAACATATGCGCAGCTTATTTGATTATTATTAATATCGTAATATATGTATTACTAACTTATGTTAAAAAGGATCATATTAATCCCTATTATGTATTTAAAAGTTCTACTTACAGGTAGGGCGTGTATGGCCCTACTGCGACGCGTTAGGGTTAGCTTCATACGGACTAACTAATCAGGTGCATAATAAAGTATTATACGCTAACATACCCTTTTACGTTATACGTACATTTTAAAACTTTAAGAAAAACTTTTTATTTAATACGTTTTAAAGATCGAACTTTAACTTTTACGTAAAAAGGGTACTAAAAACTGATAAAAAACGTAAGAAAAAAAATTTATTATATAATCCAGGATTAAATCCATATTTTTTATATTAATAATGCTAATATTTTAACCGTTATATTAAGTAACCGGCCTTTTTATATTACCATATTATTATAATTGCTTTAGGCAGCTGGTCCTACTTTTTCCGAAACGTTTTGTAATTACCTGGCCGTTAATATGTCAAAATAGTTATATTACGCCAGTTCGTTATCTTAAAAGTTTTATAATTGCAAATAAATAATTAAAATTATCATTTTTTAAGTTTTTTTACCTTTTGGCGGCTTAAAAATAAAAGTTTTAATCTGGTAGGTTCCGGAACGTTTATTAATTATAAGTTATATATCGTAATTAATTATTACCGGATCGCTAAGTTTTAATTTAGTACGGAAAAGTTAAAAAAATAAAATATATATAAATAATTTAATAAAAAAGTAAAGCCTTAAAGTTAATAAGTAAACGGATGTTTTCGGGTAATCGTAAAAAGAATATAATAGTCGTCGTTTTCGAATAAAAAATAAATTTAAAAAAAGGTAATTTTTTTTTCAGTATAAAAAAATCTAAAAGGATTATTATTTTATTATTTAAAGTTATTTTTTTATATATACCTTTAAATATTTTTAAACTTAGGTTAATAATAAACCTTTTATATATTATCTTATTTAAAGATTCAATAAATCCGTTAATAAGGTTTTTCGCGTTTTTAATATATTTAATTTTTATTCGGTTTTTCTAGATTTTTTAGCGGATATAATAATATTTAACGCCTATATAACGTTTTTTCCCTAATATGGCGTTTTTTAAACTTACTTTTTCGTATTATTATTATTTTCGAAAACGGTAATAAGGTTTTTAAATATAAGTCCGAACTTTTCGAGAAAATTTCGTACGCTTATTATTTCGGTAACTGTTAAATTTAATATTACGTATTTAATTTCCGACGTATATTTCGTAATAATTTGTTATCGTTTTAACGTTTACGTAACCGAAGTTTTCGTTATAAATAAAACGTAATTAATAATTAATTTAATTATATTAAAGTCGTTTATAAAGTTTGCGTTAATTGCTATAAGTAACCTTAATTTATTATATATATAATTAAAATACGTTTTATTTAGTTTTTAATATAGGATAAATAATTTCGAAATATCCTTTAAGTATTTCGGGAAATATTTAATATATTTTCGATATTTCGGAAACAGGTTATTTATAAAGCGTATTTAAGTAAACGAAATATATACCGTATCGGGTTACGTTATGTAGTTTAAAAAGTTAGATTTATTAACGAAATTTATATAATCGAAAATATTTTCTTCATTAATTATACATTTATAACAAAATATATAATTTAGGTACTCTTTAATAAAAATAGTCGGTTTCGTTTTTATATTATTTATTTTTAAATTTGTTAACGTTTTATTAATATATTATTTTTGGTTAAAACGGACGTTATCCGTTTCAGATTACCGGATAATATGTATTTTAAGGTATTAATTTGCCGTTTCGAAATCGTTTATAAATACGTCGCTTATAATAATGTTTATTATATATCGTAACCGTTTTTTATTAAGACCGAAAAGTAAGAAATTGTCGACGTATAAGGTAATAATATTTCAGATTTTCGGATTAATATATATCGTATTATTATATATTAATAAACGGAAATCGTATTTTTCGATTATCGATCGGGTATTTTTTATTATGCAGTATTTGTTTATTTTAATTTTAAAAAAGGTTTATTAGTTTAATAATTTTTTCTGGTATAAAATTAAAACGTTATTTTTTGTTTAAATAGGTATCGAAATATTCTTAAAATATAAAAAAGTATTTTATAAAAATCCTTTCATCCAGGTTACCGTTAAGGTACGTAATAATAAAATCGATCTGTTATATATATTATTTTATAAATGCTATAAGTACTATAAATATGCGTTAATATATTACGCGTACGATATTTACGGCTATTTCGTTATAATTTATACCTTTACGTTAAATAAAATCTTATACATAAATACGGGCCTTATATTTTTTTAATTCGCCCGTTAAGGTATATTTTTTTTTAGGATTTATTTAACGTTTATTAAGTAACCTTTAACAACCTTAATTACCGGCTTAAAAACGAATATTTTTCGTTATAAATTTTTATAAATTTCCTTATTAATAACTTTAAGTTATATATTTTATTTAAAGGTTTTTATAACTTTTTTAAAGCTAGGTCCGTTATTATCGACGTTAAATATAATTAACTTATTATTATATATATTTTATATTTGTATTTATTTATACGTTTATTAGATAACGATATAATTATCTGGAATTCCGTAAAAGTCGTTTTCCGATTCGTTAAAGAAATTAAGGTTATAAATATTTAAATAAAAATTAATACCTTTTTAAATTAAGGCCTTTATAATTTTAAAATTTTCGTTAGGAATTTTGTATTCGTATAACTTTAGCTTAATTCTTTTCAGTTTACTTTATTTTCGTTTTATGGTTTTTATTTCGTCGTTTATTTAATTATTTAATACGACGTTATTATCGTAATTATAAACGTTTACGTCCTTTTTTCGGGGTCGGTAACGTAATTTACGTTATATATAAAAAGGTAAAGATTTTATAATATTTTTTTAAATCGGATAATTCGTTTTTTTAACGTATTTATTTTTTCGTAAATTTATATATATTATATAATTAAAAACTGACTGCCTTTTAATAGCCAGATTTTATAACTATGTTCGCCTTAATATTTTAGGAAAAAGTTTTTAACGTTACGTATTTTTAATTTTTCGGTTTTAATTCGATCATTTTTGTTAATTAGGATTATATAATAACTGTTAATAATTCGTAAATATACGTTATAGCTTGTTCGTTTTATCCTTAAGTTTTAACGTTCGGTTATAATATTTTTGCGGTATAATATTTTCGATTATAAATTATTCCGTAATTTAAAAGTAAGTCGGAATACGTATCTGGACGATAATAACGTAAGCGTTATTTTGAATAATACGAATACTTTTTTCTGGAATACCGTTTTAATATTAATTATAAGGATTAACATTAATTAGGTTAATTTTTTCGGTATTATAAAATGCTTCGAATAAGCTTATTCCGAATTTTTTTTTTTTATTAATACGGAAAATTTTAATAATTTTAATAATTAAAGTTAACTTAATTTTTACGTTCGTTATATAAAAGCCAAAATATTATTATATTTCGTTTTTAATTTTATATGCCTTAAAAAAGCGGTAATAGTTAATATCGTTTATAATAAGGTTATAATAAACGTTATTTCGATAATAACGGGTTTAATTTATCTTACGTTATATTAAAATAACTTTTTACCGTACTTTTTTTTAAAAATCCTTCGAAAATATTTTAATTATTTTAGCTTTATTATAGGCTTTATAAACGAACGGTTTAACCTTTATTTTTTTCAGGTTTATTTTTATAGTTATTTTAATGATTTACTTTAATCGTTTATTATTAAAGTGGCATAAACGGCGATACCAGAAAATAAGCTTTTTTATAATAGCTTTTATTATTATAATTTTTTTATTAATTATAAAGGCCTGAAAAGTTTTTAATATATCGTTTATTTTATTTTGAGCTGTATTTAGCGCGTATTTTTATTGGTATTGGTTAATTAGTCCTTTTACGGAAAACTTTTTACGGCCGTACGTTTAAAAAAAAATCCTTACTTTAATATATTGATCGTTATTAATTTCGTTCCGTTATTATTAATTAGATAATTTTTATTAAAATATTTTTCGCGTTTATAAAAAATCTTGCCGGAAAATATATGTAATGGAAACGACGGTATATATAATATATACCGTAAGGTTATAAAATTGCATTCGTTTTAAAGCCTTTTTAAGTTCTAGTTAATTATATTAATTATTTTAACCTAAATAGGTTTTTTTCCGGTAATTATTATAAACTTTTTATTTCGGATATTTAATAATTATTTCGGAAAATAATCCTTAACGTTATTCGTAATAAATACGTTAGCTTCCGAATTTTATAAAATTTCGTTACGGTTTTTTTTATACGTTATACGACTAAAAAATTATAGTTCGGAATTTTTTTCGAATATACTTTATTTCGCATTTAATTTCGTTATCGAACTTTTTTTTATAAACTTTTTTTAATGCCGCTTTCTTACGTAATAAAACCGGAACCGTTTTTTAAAGTAATAATACCCTTTAAAATAAATACGCCTTTTAACAAAACGTTTTGTTATAACATAATCTGGTTAAATAATTTTATCATTTTAACCATTTTAATTTAATTAACTTTTATAATATAACTGACTTAATATTTTTTCGGAGATTAATTATATAAATCCTTAAATCCGTTTAGGATATAATACGCCTTTAATTAACGTTATTAACTATTCGTATTATTACTGTTACCGTTATTAAACCTGCCGTTATTACCGTTTCGTCCGTTATTACGTTAGCCGTTCTATTAACCATTACCATCTTTTCTAGGCTTTCGGCAGTCCTTCGATAAATGGCCGTATTTCTTACAGTTCTAATAAAGGGGCTTGCCTTTAACGTTCTATAAAGGTTTGTTACTATTATTCTTTATTATTATTATTATTATTATTATTATTATTATTATTATTATTATTATTATTATTATTATTATTATTATTATTATTATTATTATTATTATTATTATTATT
>QJNX01000249.1:0-95558 GCA_004155925.1 Monosporascus sp. MG133
GGGGGGGGATGTGTGCTAACAGAGCCGATGAAGGAAAAAACCTCTGCTAGGCCTGAATACAGGGAGTTCAACTGGCAGGGTGTTGTGTCTTTGGGAAGTTGTGGGAAGGTAGGTGCTGGAGGATGTATGTTTGTTTGGTGAAAGGTTTGCAAGAAGAGTTATCAGAACGGTGTTCGGTTGAGTCAGCTTGGAGGCAAAAGTTAATTAGGTCGACATGTTCGCAGAAATGATTGCGGTTGGCATTCTAACGAGCCTCGCTTGCGCGCGTTGTAGTCAGTAACCAGTCTAATTGTTTTGTATGGCAAGGCAGAAAAGGGAAAACAAAAGGTTTGCGGAGCTGATCCCTATCCTCCAATACCTCTTGGCCGATATTGATGGGTAAGAGCTCGATAAGCCTTGTGACGAGATAGAAAGACATATGAGAGGAAGGAGCACATTTATAATGGGCCAGGCTGAGGGACCTCAAGAAGATCGGCCTTGAATTACATGTTCAACCTAAACACCGCTGCTATCCAATGCATGCTCTTGTTAATACTCTAGGTGAGCGACCGGAGAGCCTGTCGCGGTTGGACAGATCAAGTATAAAGATCTATCCAGAGCACTCAGATTTTGAACCTGAACCCGTGCTGTGCTGCTTCGCCAGGCAAAGCGTTGACAGCACCCTCCACATAGATACCCTGATCGAGCTTCTTGTTCAGCCTCGCCAGCATGAACCTCAATACGGTGGCAGCAACGATCGCCATGAAGGAGGTGCAGCAATTGACCGACATGGCGATGACGTAGTTGGGAGCCATCCAATCGAGATACATGTAGCTAGCGTAGACTGCAATATCCGGGTAAGCAGATGTTATACCACCGCATCTTGGGATAAGCTATACTCGGGGCTAGGGCATCTGAGGGTAGAGACGTGGAGCAGTCTTCATCCCGACCTAGAAGTAAAGGGGGTATTCTGAAAGACGACTTACTACTCGATGCGTTACTGACAGCATTAATAAATGCCAAAGCGGCTGCTCTCTTAGCCGGAGGGCGCTACGTGCGGTTAGCGGTTACTCTGTTGGATAGCTTGGCGAGCAGCCCGGAATTATAAGACATGTTAAGGGGCTACCTACTGGGAGACTGTTACTAATCCAAGCAAGCCCAACCACGTACCCTGTATATACGCCAGGGACCTGCAGGCGAAGTTAGATGCAGATTCTGTAGAGCATGGGGAAAGGGTGAACAAGTAGACAACAGGACAGCATATACTGTAGTGAAACGACTACTCACCATAAGCATCATGGCTATATAGCGTGCGGCAAAAGTGGTTGATGGCACCGTCGCTGCTATGATGAATGCAGCAACCGCAACCCACAGCGGAAGGGTGACATGCCAGTAGCGTTCTCCTGACCTATCCGCGTGCCAGGCATTGACCGCAGTGGTAATCACGCAGAGGACGTACGGAGGAGTTGTCTACGATCCAAGTCAGCTATGTATATATATATATATGTGCTTCGGTGCTTTCCTAACCAGAAGCAGCGACTGGACGTCGTTGTATCCTAGAGTTTTAACAACGGCGGGGAAGAAGTTGGTAACAGAACCACTAGCAACGATACCGAATATCAAGACCATCTAGATACTGTCGTAAGCATACGTAGAATGGTAATGAGTCCCCGAAACGATGCACGAGCTAACAGGCAACTCACTAAGACGTAGGTCTTGATATCTGCAAATGCCATCTTCGCGCCCTGCCAGAAAGTCTGATCCGAGCTTGAGATCCAATCGTCCTGGCCAACGTCTTCTTCTAAGCGCCAAACTGCCAATGCTTTTTCGTCTTCGCTAAGCCATGACGTAGTCCGAGGGAAGTTCGGGAGCACCCAATAAGCAGCGAATGCGATTGCAATCGTGATGACACCCTCGATGATGAAGAGCCTTGGCCAAGTTAGATCACGACTTGGCCAAAAATGCCGAGAAGATTTCTTACCATTGCCACGCACTATAGCCCCTAGCTCCATCCATATTACCAGTGACACCGGCCGATATGAGACCGGAAAACGCCCCTGAGATCAGGGCCCCTGAATAGAGCATCGCGGTTCGAAGTCCCAGTTCTTTTCTGGTATACCAGCAACTCAAGTAATAGAGACATCCTGGGAAATAGGCCGCTTCGACCTAGAGAGCAGAGGTTATTAGATCGTCGGTCAGTAGGTAGCAGTGCACGCAGAGACGGCTAAATAAAGGGGATCCGGGACACCTGGATACTCACAAAGCCCAAAAAGAACCGAATAGCAAGCAGTCCACCAAAGTTCGTCACTTCGGCTGTTGCCGCTGAGATGACGCCCCAGACGATCATCTACCGTCACAGCGTTAGCGTATACAGGACTCAAATCACGAATATAACCGCCTTGCAAAGGATCGCGGTGACTCTACTTACACATGTTGGCAAATATATTGCGGGCTTTCCAATCTTATTCAAGAATAAATTCGACGGTAGCTGCATAAGGATATACCTATAGTTCCGTGATTGTCAGCAACCTATCTCGAGCGCATAGAGTAGCGTAGACTTACCCGACGAATAGAATGCTCACAGCCGTCTGGGATTCCGGGTTAGAATAAGCCAAGTCTCATACGGACCAGTCAGGTCTCATACCTGGAACTCGCCAGAATCAGCACGCAGATTCAGGTCTTCAGGCAAGCCTGCCAGTTTCGCAGCTGCAATATTGTTCCTTTTACCTGTCAGAACGGTTTCTCACGGTAGCAAGAAAAGTCTTGACGGACCGGTCGATATAGTTCAAGATATACATGAGGATGACCATGGGCATCAATCGTAAGTCAATCTTCTTTATTAGTCTCCTTTCCAAAGAAATACGTTCGTCGGGTGACAAGTTCGCTATGAAAGCGGGCGGTTGCAGGCCCCGAGATCGAGCATCGTCCAACTTAGCGACACCTGATACATGGTCGGCCTGCCCAGACTTGGGATTCTGAGCTCGGTCTTCGTTTGAAGATGTATGCTCAATGTCGAACTTCTTGTCGGACATGTCGGCCATTTTTGCGGAAAAAGTCGCGAGGTCAAAGATTCGATCGAAATATTCAGCCAATACCCTAAAGCCAAGCTCCCTACGAGACGAGACGAGGCGAGCGGAGGAGGACGATATGATATATGATCTTTGCAGGAGGAGGTGGTCAAAAGATCACAGGACGAGGGGAAACAGCGGACGCATCCGATCTTATGTATGCCTGTACCGTGGCCGATCAAGCCGACTGCTTCTCAAGTAGTATCAGTCCTACCCAAACATCTTTGTACTGAATATCGAAGTGATGTATAGCATCCCTGTCAGGTACCTTCTAGCGGCAGCCTAACCCCTCTCTTCATCTGGATTTTTGATTCATTCTTCGGGATATAAAGCTCGAAGGGGGTAAATTTGGTGGAGAATAGGCAATACATACCTGTCATAGATATTCAACTACCCTAAAATGTAGTAAAGACATGGTGCTGAAGAGACGATCCCGACCACGTCCAGATAACGGCCTAGCAGTTATTATGTCCAAGGTAGGGGGGCGGTCGATTTGCGATGTCACCTCGCTAAATCGTAGTCGAACGGTGAAGGGCAAAGCACCGACTCGTCCTGAAGGATCATTGGCAGGCAGTTGAAAAGCCCAAGCAATGACTACTTCGAGCTAAAGGTAGCCAATCCCTTCCCGAAGCCATATTCGTCATTCGGACCCAGTTCCCAATGCTTGGCGTAGCAATATGGGAGTAGCTGATGCGGAGAAGTGGGGTTCGAGGGGCAACCGCAAAAGCTTCTCCATCTTGTTCGTTGGAGAAGTATACGAAGTTAACTCTGGGGCCATAGGCTTGGCAAGGTGTCACTTGTCTACATAGGGGGCCATGGACCTCTTAGGAATCTTCTTGGCTTATTAGATACTGGTTCTAGCGATCTTCGTCGCGACTGTGAAGGGTACTGCCTTATTATCGGACCCTTATACATTACCAGACAATTATTATTGGACTCGCCCGAGTGTTTGGGTGGACGGGGTTCTTAAACTTCGAACTATATCGCCAATCAGGGAGCCGTCCACATCAAGAAATAACCGTGAGCAAGGATACAATGCACCTCAAACCCCCCAGCCACGCCGTTGGTTTCCCCTCTTGGGCGATCTCGGATAATCAAGAGTGTCCGCCTTCAAGATCTCGGTTTTCGGACGGCTTTCCCCCTTTACCCGACTCCTCCTTCTTGGCTTTAGATTTCCAAGGCAGGCCCGGCAGACCCCGAGAACCGTGCAGAAACCGCCCTTCGCCACGTTGTCGCATCCTGATGCATATAACAAAGCAAACCCCCAGGGCGATACTAGCCAGCACACCGACTACGACGCCAGCGATCCATCCTCGGGGTCCTGCAAATCTTCCACCACCACCCGCAGATACTCTACCACGCCTGCGCGGAACCAGGATGTGGTCCATTATGTAATTGGGTGTTGCTGCGGCTCTGAAAGCACTAATAGTGATCGTTTATATAGTAGCATGCCAGGAGCCAGGCTTGCTGTGTGTAGATAAAGCCTTTGATAACCCCAAGGGCTTTGCGTTGTCCACTGAGCTTAGTCTTTTGGTGGAAGTAGAAAATAAACTGATTGAAAGAACTTGTAAAGGGTGATTTCTCAGATTATATGGATAAAGTAGGAGTATGAGCGGATAGCTGCTGGGCAATGCGCAGCGCGATATGGGATACGCCCGACCATAGCTGTGTTTTTATGCTTCTGCTATGGCACCACATGGAGGCCGGTAAGTAAGCAAATGAAGTCGGCAAACGTCATGCCAATTATCGCATCCCCGCGCCAACCTCAATGAACCAATTGTGGCACATTTGGGGTTACGCAGCATAGATCCTTCGCGGGATGATCTCATATCAGCCGTAGATGAGATTGTTCCAAGGATTCTGTATTGGAATCATCGTTTATGAAATCATAAACTAAAAAGCAAGAGTTATCATTCCTAATAAGTAAATCGTAGGGGGAATGTTTATGGTATGATTTTCCGGCGATGATTGGATCCGGGTGTGCTCGTGGTCTCCGACTTATAGTGCTGTCGGTGCGCATCAAGTCAAGTTGCCATATTCATGGATTCTTTAAATTCTGATACGGCCCAGGAAACTTATAATGGGCTTGAATATACCCACTGAGTCGGTGCTGGTTGATACAGAGAGCATGAGGTCTCCAGGGAATCCGGCGAGGGAAGAGCTGATTAAACTAATTCTTTTCTGGTTAGTCTACTGGCCTGGACAAGGCCCACATTATAAGGGTATTGCCTGTCTGCCTTAACTTGCATATTGCATATATCAACCCCGCTTATCAAACCGACAACTGCTGGCTGATAAGCTGAGGAATGCATCAATGACAACAACCTGCAGCTTTTCTTCCATCGCTCGATGCCTTACATGGCGTGCTTCGAACCTTCGTTGGAAACCTTCTAACGTGCGCTTCGTCTATGGTCTGAACTTGTCAACCGACTCCTTTTCCCGCAGATCCGCAAAGATGCTCTAAGCATCCATCCCTATAGTTTCCCGGCTAGCCCATACATTTATCATCATCAATCACTACCTATATATCCCGCCTACCAACGAATCGAGACACAGAGCGTCTCAGGAAGGCAGGCGGGTAGATAGGTAGGTGGGTAGTCCTCGAAAACGAAAAACAAAAATGGGCTCCAAGGCAGCCTCAGCCATACCTCAGACGCTCTGGGATCTGCAGGTGCCGCTGCTCATCACGCACGCGGGCGCGCCGAACGCCGCCCCTTTCGTGACGCTGGTCCCGCGCTTCGGCTACCTGGCGCTGCTGTTGCCGCGCCTGTCGGCGTACTTCGGCATGCCCTGCTCGAGCTTCCACCACGAGGACGTGCTACTGCGCAACCTCGCCGTCGGCCTGCTCGTCGACCTCTACCGTCCGACGCTGCCGTGGCGCCTCACCGTCGGCGGCGGCACGAGCTGGGATATCGGGGACACGTTCCTCAACAGCGCCAAGGAGGTGAGTTTGCTAGTTGCACGTGCCGTTAACACACCGACCGGGTTGACCGGTTTGACCATAGGGAGGGGTCTTGGTCGGGATCTCGGCTACGGGCGCCCCCCGGGGGGGTGGGCATAGGTGGACCCGCCGGCCAAGCCCGTCTCGGCATTGACTGATGGACAAACGCGTGCAGGCAGACTTCGTGCGGAACGGCAATGCGCAGCAGATCATGTCGTTGTCCAAGGAGAACACGACGGCACTCTGGAACGCCGTCCAAGACAGTACGTCCTGATGCCACCTCTGGGCTCTGGCCTTATAATTCTCTATGTCTAAGGGACAGCCATTGACTTTTTCCTAGATGACTACACGGCCTTCAGCAAGGTGAACGCGCGCCTGCTCAATACGTCGCGCGAGCTCAAGAACGTGCCCATCCGGGTTTACATCCCTCAATCGCCCGAACACGCGGCGGGCGGGCAGGCAGGCTCGTTCAAGGTCGTGCAGTCGCTGGTCCAGCCGCGGGTCAATGACCGTATGTACACGTTATCCCCCATATCCGAATGCCGCATCCCATCTATATAGGCTAACCCTCCAATCTGACACACGCACCTACTTCTACGCAGGCACGCCTCAAACCCTAGGAGGCGCCCTCCGTGGCCTCCTGCCCCGCCTGTTCCCCAGTAGCCGGGACCCCGTGCTGGCGGACGTGGTCATGCACGGGGCGCGTGTGCCGTTCGGCGCCCCGCTGGAGGAGCTGATGCGCGAGGCGGCGTACCCCGACGGCTGGCTCTATCTCGTCGTGGTCCCGCTAGACGTGTAACCAGACCATTTATCCATCCATCTAGCCACACGACCCGGATCGTGGAATATTTAGGTAGATACTGTAAGTAACCCGAGGCGAACCCGCGCCAACAATCCACGAGCCCCACCGAATCGTGCGGCTGAGGCCTCGATTGCGCTACCATGTTGTCATGTTGTCTGGAGTGGGTGATCTGCGTATGTACCTCGCTTGGAGGCTATGTACATAGTTAACTACCAAAGCGTAGCTTAATATTGTAGTTTCGCCCACGTACTTCAGCCAGGAGGCGCAATTGGAGAAGGAGGGGAGGGGGGGCGGTGGAGGGTGTGGAGGTGGTCCCGGTTCCGCATTGGTGAAACGGAGAGGACGGGATGGGCTGACCGGCTGGTCCGACAGTGGGCGATGGATCGAGCGGTCAATCAACCAGGTCGTGGTCAAAATAATTGACACACTCTTGGTTAGTGGGTTCTATGTAAGAAAGTGTGTCAATTACTTTGATCACGACCGGTCAGCTCGACTCATTGACTCGGCAGCAAACCTATTTAGTGTAAACTCGGCGGGGCCGTGTGGCTATTCTTGGCACCCCGAGGACCTGGGAGCGAGAACGTTCGAGCGTCGGTCGGGGCCACGCTAAGCAAGCCACTGGTGGCGCGCGGCGATCTGGACTCGTCCCAAGCAAGGTGGTGGACGAAATACTGTATTAACTCTCGAAATTGGGCGAAAGCTAATGCAGGCCAAGGCGCCCGTCTTGGAGGTTCTCCAGACGGAATAGTTTTTCCTTTCGCTTTTATTTGTTGAGGTATTCTCGGCTTCCGATCCACCTAATCGAAAATAGGCATATCTCTTCGGAGTTTTATATGATCCGTTGCATTAGCCTGCCTTGGCCTGCATTAGCTTTCACCGAATTTCGAGAGGAAATACGGTAAATGATAGTGTCAATGGGTGCGTTGTGGCTCAGGGCTATCAATTTTTTAGTCCACCACCTTGCCAGGGTGCATCGAGTTCCTGGGGACGCGTCTCGGCTCCCTATTGTTGTCAACGTTGCCATGGAAACCGGTTCACTCGAGCCTGCGTGCAGAAAACTATCGAGAAGGGACAGTAGACAAGGAGTTCGTTGGGCGGTGCTTCCGGGCGTGCCACCAACAGCTCACGTTTTTGGGTCCGGCTGGCGCGTTTTTGAACTCACTACATATGTATATGTATGCTTGGCCTAAGAGCCAATATATGATACCCTGATGTCTAATTCGACACGTGACCTACAACTCATGCAAGCCCTTGTACTAGATGTAATGCAGATGCGAGTGTGCAGATCCCCTTCTCGCCAGTGGGTCCCATTGTCTCGCTTTCCCTCGGGTACCCGTGTAACTAGCCTTTACTATCCCATGCACGCCCAGGCCCTCTCCCTTGTCCCGTTGCCTCGGATGTGCCTAACTGTATGTGGATGTATGTACAACTGTGTGGGAGAATGCAAAAAATGAGAAAACAAAACAGATTAGACAGATGATGTAAAACCAACCCTCAGATGACGCTGCACGCGAAAATGGTATCTCCTCCGCTTTCCCTATCCGAAGCTGGTTGTTATAAACACCGCGAACTCGAGAGAGAGATATGGGCGTTGCCAAAACAAAGGGGAGACGGACCAAAACAAAAAAAGAGTACCTGGGGAAATCAACCAGCCAACCGCTCCGTAGAATGCCGCAGAACTCCAATTGACTAGAGAGTCGGATGTTACCACCGTGTCCCTTGCCTGGCACCCAAAAGTCGATAGTAGTGTGGTCCCCCTCTGGATTGATAGGTAGTAGATACAGTATGTATATACGCGTAGTAAACGGGAGTCCATGGTGAATATAGCATGGAGACACAAAGGATCGCATTGCCCGTGACAAAGTGGTTCTTGTGCATAAAAAGAAGCGTCGTTGATGGCAGGACCAGCCACTCGACCTCCCGGGAGTCGGTCAATGGTGTGTCTACCGCATAGGACCGTAAACGTACGTATCCGTATCCGGAGCGGAAGCCCGGAAACGCCTAGTTTGGTTGGATATGTTTAGTGGCAACAAGTGCGACTGTTTCCGAATAGCTAGAGCAAATAGATTCCGACGCAAATTGCCATATCCACAATTCTCGCATTTTTAAGTTGGCATTCCTAGATGAGAAAGGATCGTACGGTTATGATATTGTTGGAATATGTTCAATGGCTATGGCCATAGGGTATCTATGTTTAGCCCGTCGGAGCACGTTTTGTCCAGAAGAGGTAACCAGAAGTTGTATGGCGGTTCCTGAAACGCCGGTGATAAATGCAAGTTATCGAAGATCGACTAATCCTCGTGCAGTGCGTTCTCGATGATGCCGCTTTATGACTAGCGATCACCTCGCCTCGCTAAGAATTTGGGTGAGGTGGCGGTGGCGCAAAATGAGATGGAGCATAGATCGCGGGCGAGCTGGGAACGTAGTTGTCGCCAGGATTTTGCATAGGAGGCAGCGGACCGCCGCTGGCACCGCTTGAGAAGCTCGAATTTGTTCTCGGGTCGAATTCGTCTGGCCGCGCAAGTTCGAGGTCTTTGGCCAAGCCGACCAAGATATTCCTGTCAGCCATGAGGGCACTTGACGGCGTCGCAACCATGTCGAAGAACTTTATGGTACGAGAGAAGAGATCTGACAGGACTTCCACGTTAATGTATTTTGAGAGCAGCGGATGCTTAAAACATGCAGCAAGGATCACGAGGTTTCCCCATTGACTGTACCGAAGGTTAGCAACCGGGTGAAACATTGGAGGTTTAATCAAGGTTGGCGACACTTACGCATGAGCGGTTCCGAAGACGTTGGTGATGATTAGCCGTTCGTTGCTATCGATCCCATGGAAAGCTCGCGTGCTCTCAATGAGGGCGTGTATGCCTAGGCGGGCGGATTCTAATGTTCGATGATCGACATTCATCGAGACCACCCGGCCATCAACGTCGACGCCGACGGGGGATACCCAATCATTAGCGTGTGGCGGGCGACTAGCATAGCCCTGCGCTGGAGACGTTTCCCCTTCAAGGATGCTTCTTATGAAGACCCTATATATGATGACCTGGGAGCCCCAATATTTCGCCCGCAGCCGTGCCGAGAGTATGTCGCCCGCTGGCGGGTCGTCGTCATTCCAGCGGTACAGCTGAGGTACCCAGATATTTCTGGCGTCCCTGAGCTCAGCCTGAATTCTACGAATTCCCTCTATTATCTCTGGATCCTCCACCAACTGCCTCGGATCTTGACTTCGTCTCTGATCGTAGAGCAGGTTATGTACCTGATTCAGTTTTTTTCGTAGGTAGAGCTGCGCGCTGTAACCCTGTAGAACACGCTCTGAGAATCCTTGGCTATTTGCAAGAACTAGATTCGGATATGGCATCTGGTCCTCATGCTGCATGATAGGTGACTGGGCGAGGGGCAACTCGGCTAGGATATCGCTGCGTGTATTGTTAGTAAAACACGGTCTATCGCTGCCGGCAGAGCGGTCCCACCTCTCAAGTTGCAGGCACGTCCAGAAAGCGAAAGCTAGCTGGTTGTCCCTCCTGGTTTCTATCGATTTGATATCCTCTTTCAATCTGGAGAGACGATCGAGACTCCTATGTTTCATTGGTGAGTATATTCTCGTTAACCGAGGAAAGGTTTCATTTAACTCACGGTCGCAGGATGGCATGCAGCCTCGTACTTGCCAGGTTGATATAAGACCAACTCTCGATGATACGGCCTAGCTGCCCATGGTACAGACCAGCCAGTATGAGAACGTACACATGCTTCAGGTTGTGGCCAGCGATGTGGCTACCTATTATATCTGTCGCAAGTGCGAAGTACTCGAGGCCAGGTATCACATCAAAGTTCCGTTTGGATTGAACGCCCTTCGCGACTGGCGGTGCACCCTGAATCGACGGTCTTCTGCTTAGGAGACCTCGCTCGTTTTCTCTGGGAGAGGGTAAACCAGAGGATTGAGATTGTGATACAGGGCCCGGTGGCGATCCTTGAAGGGGCGAAGCTGGGAACCCATTGCGAAGGGAGGGAGAATTAGCCGTTGGCGCATCTGGCAGGTCGCGGACCACATCTGGAATACGGTCTTTGTGAAGGCAGATCTTGCCGAGGGCTAGGACAAGAAGAACAAGGGCGCTATGTATGCTCCGGTACGGTCGTCCCGGCTTTTGGAATGTGACTGATGGATTAGGCTCTTCGGCAGCAGGCGATCTCTTCCTTTTCGTTCCCGCCTCGGGAAAGGGAGGCACTGAGGGATTGACAAACTTTGCGATTGAGCTCGTCTTGGTTTGCCTCGGCTTTGAATGCGGTATCGTCTCGAGGAAGAGTTTCACCATTGCGTCGAGTTCTTTCGGTATAATAATGGGGTGCATGTTGAGGATATTGTCCTTAAAACTTTTTACATAGTCCCACACCTTGGTCGGATCATAGTCCGGGTTGCCGTCCATGTTGATGACGCCACCTTTGTAGTTAACCCCGGGCGCGGGACTGAGACCGCCTAACTGACCCCAAGCTTCGCCAGCCGGGGCTGGAGACGCAACATCGGAGTAATCATCGTGGATGTCGGTCATCACCTGATCGGCCTGGTAGCTGTACTCTGTCGCGCGGATTTCTTGGTCGAAGCCCTCACCGAATCCGAATACCCGAATCATACCTCGCTGCATCTCTTGGCGAATCGGAAATTCTTCCACGTGATGGATCTTCTCTGCCTCCAAATGGTGGTGAACCATCCTCTTGATCGGACCCCATTTCAATAGCAAGCCGGCGAGAGTCGTATGTATCGGAGGCATTGCGGGCTTGCCTGGTTCGACGGGAGGGCCTGGTGGATCTTCCATTTCGTCGTCGTCGGCTTCTCGGAGCGTCGCTTGGGCTTCATCGACTGTCAATGGAGGCCCCACGAGGGTCGCGGTAGGCGAAGACGTTGATTCCTCGGCAGCTTCCTCCTTATTCGTTAGTGCAGGCGACGAACGTTGTGGGTCAAGCGTTCCCCCCTCTTCGACAGATTCTATTTTCAAGTCGTCTGTCGGGTTTATGTGCCTCAATGTCCCCTCCACGCCACTAAGACGCTGCTCCAACTTTCTCATCGCTGCAAAGCCACTAGTCATCTCGTCTTTCATGAATGCGAGCATTTCCAAAATATCTGAAGTAGCTTTGTCAGGCCTGGGATATTATTAGTATTGATACTCACACTTATCGTTCTAAAACTTACTGTTTCACAGTGGGCTCCCTATAGTTGCATTTTACGCCTTTTTCTTTACAGTTCTTGCACGGTTTCGTCTCGTCGCATTTTGCCTTGAGTTGCCTACAACTGTCGCAAGCCTAAGGACACAACTTAGTAGGATGTAAAATGGGACGGGATATCAATCCGCACCTGAGAAGCTCTTTGGGCCTTCCGCTTGGCGCTTTGTATCTCAAGCTGGGCGGGATATATCGGCTGACTCGGGGGTGGGTGACCATACACAGGCCCCCCATCATATTGCGGATGATGGGGAACGGGCGTCGGGGGAGGATAGCTTTGGGGAGGGGGCCTGTAAATTGTCGGCGAGTGCGCCATCGGAGGGCCGTTATCAAAATTCATAGACCTTCGCGGGTCCTCTGGGTGTTGTGCAAGATGATGTGGCGGAGGACCATGTGAACCAGGCGGGAAGCCGTCGGCCGCGTTCCCCGTGGAATTAGGCCTGCGAAGATGAGGCAGGGGCGCCTCCTCGCCAGGATCCTTCTTCACCACCGGGTCTCGCGCCGGATAGGCAGAGTATGGTGGATGCGCTGGCGAGGGAGGAGGCGGCTGTCGATGAGGGTCCTGCATCGGCGGATAGAACTCGGGCTCATGTTGGCGACGATCGTCGGGGTGGTGCTGAGCCGGCGGTGGAGGAGGAGGCTCTGGAGGGCGGGAATATGGATGTTGAGGTTGATACGGAGCATGCGCGGAGTGGTGTGATGTGGGATGTGGGAGAGATACACCGTGCTGTGGTGTTCCGGCTGACCATGACGATCCAGTCAAAAGACGGGGACGCTTCGTCTCGGGTGGTGCAGGCTCCATGCTTGTGATGATATATGTGCACAGTCATGCAGCTGTATGAACACACCACTGGTCAGGCTACGCCGATGCTGGTCGAGGCGGCCATGGAAAGTGCTCAGAAAGACGGAAAGCTCCTAGGATAGAGCACCGGTTTCAAAGGCTGACAAGGTACCTCGCTACTCAGGCAGTGCACCGAGCAGACTGGGGTGGGTGGAGAGGCGGAATCTAGAGGTGTCGCAAGTCTTATTGGTGTGTGATGACATATGAAGGGTCGGTGTACAAAGAACAGGAAGCTGGATGGAGCCGGTCGTTTGGTCGATTAGGTGATGTAGAACCGCTTCGAGGCGTCCCAGTTCTCTGGTCGAAGCTCGACACTAGATAACCCCGGCGCCCAAGGATAGGAGGATCAGCAGTTGGGCATAGATCAAGCTACACTACCCTCCAAGACCATTTCCGGCGTGTGCGGAAAGTAAGAACAGACAGACGTCGTTGCAGGTTGTCCCGAGAGAGGTCAAAGTGTTTTGGCCCCGGCAAGAGGAAAGCCGATAAAACAAACCACAACGAGTGTGGGTAAAGATAGTCCGTCCGCCAGCCCTGCTCTGACAGATCTTGAGGATACAAGAGGTACCTGCGATACTCCAAGAGATTTTCGCCTTGCGAAAGGACCCAGTCGAGGTACAGGCCCTGTCAAAAGCGCCTCTCAAGGAAGCTAAAGCGGCAGGGGTCGTTCGACAGGGGGTCCAGTAGACGATCGGTGGTAATAATTACAAGTACACGCCCGAAGAGGTCCGAGAGTGGATGCTGACAGACCCTTGTGGGTGATGACCGGGGATCCCTTCACCTCTTGTAGCAATGCAACCCCCGTCTTGGTAACCACCTTTCGGTTTGGGGGGGATGCAGCGCAGACCAACGCCTCGACTACCGATAATATGTCGTTGGTGGTCACCCAGAGAGGGCACCCAGGGTCGAAGCCTTTAATGCAGGCGTTGCTATGTACAAAGTACAGTAGAGCAGGGGCGGTGAAGGGAAAAACAATGCGCCTTGCGAGGGTTGGCCTTCGGCAAACCGACAGTGCCAAGCGACGGATATGTGGAGGCCTTGGATATGTGCATTTACTACTGGAACTGGCCAGCGGTCTTTGCCATGGGCCAACAGAATGAAAAGAAAAACGTCAAAGTGAGCAGGCGACGGCAACTAAACCCGAACCACATGGAAAGATGGGAACGCGGCAGACTCGGGCCCTTCTTTAGGGGGTGGTGTGGTATGGTGTATCTGTATCCGTCACAAGGTTCGCTTCCGCACACACACACGAACACTCTGTCCAATGGGTATGTATAGATGGGCCAACTAGGTGAGTGAGCACATATCAACGTAGGTAGTTCGCAGTCGAATACGGAGGAATATACGGTATGCCAAGACAGCTAGAAGAAACCGAGGCCGATCCAGTGTAAGATTAGAAGAGTACGGAATACTAGTGGAAAACGAGAATAGGCTACCTAAGTATCGGGAAACGCTTGCGAACCCAATGTCAGAGGTGCACGACGCTAGTCGGCCTCTCCCTGTGGCTTGGGAACTAGACTAGCTCTATGTCTAGTCGTTTGTGAGCTGAAGTTGGTATGCAGCAGTAGTGTAGGTATCCAATGTTTAGGGTCGGGGATTTATTTGGCAGGCTGGGGGGACCGAGGTTGATGGATTATGGAACGAGTTGAGAAGGTTGGCGGGATTGAATTCGGATGAGACACATACAACTGCTAGAACCACGACATTACTGCAGCTTAAGGTAGAGTGGGGTAAAGCATTCTTCCTGGCTGTTTAGTGGACTTGGTGGAGATAATTAACTCAGATATACCCTTGCAGACTTGTATGTAAATGCATCCCATACAAATTTGTATGGGCTTGGACATTGCAAATCGGTTTGCCGATGCTTACCGCTATCGCAAGTTGCCAATCTTCGAAAACCACGATTTCGGACGAAATCGACAAGGTCACCTACCCTACAAGTTTCTATACAAATCCATATTCTAGCCCATCATGAAACATGGGGGCTCACTAGAGGTAACTAACTAAAATACCCTAAAATACCCTTGTGACTTGTAAATAGCGCAGGGGTAGGCAAAACGGCCGACAACGACCTTGAAAGTGGAGGTGTTTGACCGGTACGTCGATAGAGTACCTTAGAGAGGTAATGTACGTGTATATCGTGCTAAGCGCTTATATGAATATAACAGAGAACGTCCAACATAGCGTACAGGTAGTCGTGACAGACGATAGGTTGTTGTCCTGTCTGTAGCACAAGTTAACATAGTTGCAAGTCTGTGTTCGATACACATGTCCTATACAATACGATAAACTACCAAGTAGCGCTATCAAGACCTGGTGCCTAGGTACCTACATAACCTACCTATCTCTGGTAGTACTGCACTCTATATAGAGGTAGTTTGTCGATGACTGGGATGGGTCATGTTGCTGAGTTTTCTTAAGGGACATAGAGGCGGTGTCAGAGAGCAGGAGAAAACGCAATCTAGGGGCAAAACAGCTGATAGGTGTCACCGGTAAATACAAACTGCAAAGTCTACTGCGTATTCGTATTGCGAGCGCTAATTCTTATTAGCTTCATTATATGATATTTCCAGATGCCATACCGAGTATTTGAACCGGAGGGGCGATGTACGCTTACCTAAGTAAGCACAACCAAGCATCGCCCACGCCTGCTTAGAGCTTAGATAACCTGTAATGAGGTACCTACATATGAGGTAGGATCCTCATGTAGGGAGATAGTGCAATACTCGCTGCACCCCGGCCACTTACCGGTGTGCAAGGAAATATGAATGTCGATAGATTAATGAGGCTCTGAGAGCGTTGTGGATCTACTTTTGGAAGTTATTGGGTAGGTTTCAAAGCCAAACCTGGAAGCCATACAGGATTATCTTCCGATGTACCTAAGGTATATGAGCCCTTAAACCCGTAGATGAGGACACGGCTAATATCACAGCATATAAATAAAGTCGACTTACCACATCAAGAATGTTGTTCTGCGCATGCACATTTCAATAAAATATAAAATGTAGTATACAACGAATTATGCGCCTGACCGCAATTTTAGGATGTCCTCCTAATTCTCCAGAATGGGGAGTGGTGGTTGCAAGAAGATTCAAGAATAAGTATCTTGAAAGGCCTGGCACCTTCTGCTCGCTCATCAGTCATCAATGCTACACAGTATTCTCTTCAAGCTAATACCAAATGTCAACGGCCTCCTGTTACAATGGCCGCGCAAAGGGTCCACTGGTAATTCGGATGCTGGAAAGAGTTCTCAATGTTATCAATAGCGTATCGTCCCATTACCCACGATACCAGGTCGAGAGGGCTATAGAACAGTTATCTTAAGGGACAATCCTTACAATATCGACCGTCTTATTATAGCCAATCACTACTGGGGCTCTGGATGATACCACAGCTTTGTTAGAGAGCTCGTACATCGCTCGTAGATCACTTATCTCTTGACCAAATTACGCCGTACGCTATGGAAAGCTAATCCAGCTGCAGGTCTAGCAAATGAAGATGACTTTAGACGTTCGGAGAGTAGTGATATGTATTCAGAGTATTTTGAAGTTATCTTCCGTATATATGCAACTGGCAGGGTTCGTGCACAAAATAATTGACACCCCCCCCTTCCCCACACTGCTTTAGAGCAACTTATTCCCGCTGCAACTGTTTGCAAACATTGTAGAAAATCAACCAAGACGCTTAAAAAGAAGTTATTTATATCGCGGATTTACTTATTCATTGACATATTAAGTAATGCATATTCTGAAGTCGGCAGATATAAAATGGCTTATCTATTGATATCATTTTGCTTATGTTTAAGGGGTAAGAGTAAGGCATGGCAATTATTTTGTCCACGACCTACCTGGCACGTCGGGCAGTGGAGCTGCAAGGCTCCGCCGCTGGAGGGGTCGCCGATACATTGTAACCCCACCCGTTGCCACCGGCCATTCAGGCTATAAGTAAGATCTGCGTCTAGCTTCAGTTCAAAGAAAGATCTTTGTCAGTCTCAAATTCCACCCCAGTCTTCCAATGTGAAAAGTGTCGCAACGTTGGTGGGATTCTCTGGGGATCTCTGATATTGCCGGGTTCCCGATCTCATAAGAATCTCGTTGGATCCCTGCTTGTCGAATTGGAGGGTTTGTCAACCAATTGCCGGGTCTAACGAGCACGCCACGTAACGTCCACCGGCAGTTATCACTTGCCAAGAATGCACAGATGCATATGCATCTTAAGCCTACCATTATGTAGGTACTTGGTACGACTCCGAGCTCTATCCCAGTGGTCTTCCAGCATCCACTTATATAGCCCATGACAGTCTCAGGTTTTTAAACCCGCTGTTCTAACTGCCAAATACGTAACCATACAGATGATAAGCAAAGACGGATGTGCATGTCAATGCGATACCTTGCCTCAAAGAGCACCACAATAAGCACAATCCTTGTAAGGTGCACATACATATGTATGTGAGTAAGATCCGGGTTTGCACATGTACGCAGGCCGGTTTTACTGCGCACATATGCAATACTAGATACAAAAAGCTGGAGTAATACACGTGCTAGCAGGACGACGAGAAATTTGGTACAATCACGTTACCTTATCAAGATCAGTAGTCTTTAATAAGGCGTGGCTGTACGTATGGCGCAGCTATAACTAAGACTTTAAAAAGGAATTATAACTTCGAGTACTTATTAAAAGTATTAAGACTAAATAACGGTTATAAATTAATTCCAAATATTATATAAACTTACTTTAAATATAAGCCTTATTTTTTTTTAAATAAGATAAATATATAAAATTATTACATAATTTAATTTATATAATAAATCATATTAAAATATTTTTAAATATAACAACTAATTAATAGTTTTTATTATATATAAAAGTAATTTATAAAAGTATTTATTTAAGATATAAAAATTATAATATTATTAATACTTTTATATTATTTAATTAAGTAATAATAAAAATTAATAAAAATAATAAAAATTCTAATAAAATATATATAATTATATATAACTATATATATACATAGTAAAATTTAAGACTGATTACTTTACCTTTATTATTATTAAGATGCTGCCATTTTATAAGTCTGTTACTAATTTAGCCGGCCGGTACCTAAAGCTACCTAGTGATTTATAAGGCCTAGCCATAACTGCGCTGTAAGCGCAGCCACATCTTAAAAATAAGATCTCGGTGAAGTAACTTAAGGGCTCAGAGGTGCTAAGCTCCCTGATCCTTTTTAGCGGTGATCTTCGTCTGCAGTCGGACTTCTTCACAGGTTTCGCTCCGACTGTTCTCGTATAAGCCAAGCCTGTTAGCTTATAACATTTTTACCTGATTGTTGAGACTATAAGCCTTATATCTTTATGATTTCTAACCTCCCTACCCCCCGCTTAGGTACTTAGGAGGTAGCCAGCCAGAATAACATATTACCTCAACAATGTACAGGATCCGCTAATACGACAATCTAAGTTGACATATGTCGGTCAGCCGTTACATAGTACTCAGACGGTCAGACCAACCTTACTAAGGTAGGCAAACGCCTCCCAGATCAATTCTCCGCCTTGGAGCTGTCAAACGATAATAAGCCGTAATCGGTGGGCCCCGACCTTTTCGACGTGATATTCATGTTATAAGGCGTCCCGATTTCATCGGAGATTTGTCGGCATATATGTATGTACAACTCCCCAGGGGTGTTCTGTATAGTTACCCCCACTAGGTCCACCTCAGAATCGGCTAACATCTCATACAAATTTATATAGAAGAAAATATGCTGTAACCGTTTCGCCAATATTTACCGCTTTCGTAAAATATCATAAAATTAATTTTCGCTTGAATTCACATTTCAACCTTATATAGCATAGGATGGTCCTGTGGAGGTCATTAACAAACGAATACGCCTAGAAGTTGTACTTCCCACCGTATACGATATCGCCTTTCCATTTTACCTAATATAACCAAGAGCACTGACGTGTGGGCGCCCCTCTGGAAGCAACACCCACCTGTATACACATAAGCTATTTTCATCGATATACGTATATCTGTTACATGTGCTGTTTACCTCGTATACATAGGCATCAAATTGTCTCTTGTCGGAGCCGACGCCAAGCCCACGAATGATTTAGCTTACAACGACGCCCAACGAAAATTAATATATCTCGATCATCCGTTCGAAACTATATGTGGAGCCCGCCATATGCGTGCAGGGACCAGGCTTCTAGAAAAATTGTAGTCAGTACCTTGGTAACAGGATCCGCCAAGTCGAAGCTTAGAATAACCTATGAGATATTTAGAACCGCATCAGCATTCCTTTACGGATTACAGAGGCAATAATGCTAGATCACGTCACCGGAAGTTTCAGCCGCTATGGATACGCCTATCGTGAGCAATACGATTCTATGTACTCTGTTAGTTGAAAGTCTGGATATCTTGAAGCTACATGGTACTTGCGTCGGTCATTTTGGAGCTGCGTTGCGCCTGCTGACACCCCTGCTACTTTGCATGAACCTTCGCCAACAGGAGCAGACCATCTCAACAACAAAGACCGCAGGCCTTGTCAAACACTGGCATTGTAGCTTTATGCATCCATATGCCAAACCATCCTTGGCCTTGAACGTATTACAATACATGCAGTAAGGTACGATTGGCTTATCGCTGCCTTGTGTATTTGCCATACAGTTTATTAGGAAGTGATACATAAGTTTGGTATCCGCCTTGTACCTAGGTAGTTTCGGGCCCGAGCGGTAATGGGTCAGGGGTTGAGAATTCAGAGGATTCCTGTCACGTGATGACCTTAATCAACGTCAGCATGGTGGTGTCTTATGTATGTCATCTAGCGACTTCGGTGCGTAGCGACTTGATCTAATGCATTAGCCAATGATATCAGAGATTCCCTAGATATACGGGGCTTTCATGTCCCTAATTACAATAATCCATGTATACGTAGTTGTTTATTGGTAGAAATTTATTTGCAGAGCCGGCCGCCATCATTGCTGTCTTGACTTGTTCGAGCCTTAGATATAAGTAAGCATGTAGATATAAATCGGCTTGCCCGTTTCAGATCGCGGAACGATGCAAGGTGGCGGAGCCGGCGGCTTTGACGACAAAACCCATTAATGAACCTGAGGACCCTTTTTGTTCTGGAGGACTTCAGTGGTGGCAAGGTGCGCTTTCAAGGAGTTAGCCCGAATGCTTGATGGGTCAAGGACATCTGCCAACCACGCAGCCGTACTCCGATGGAAACAATACACATCTCCTGCCGGGGTGACCCTTCCAGCATGAGATGTATACATAGTATGGCTTCTACCGGATTATGGTTGCCACGTGCATTTTAAGCATTTCCTAATTACCAAGCTCTTTTGTTCCTGGCGTAGTCTTATTAACTGCTCAAATCGAGGGCCCCCTTGTCCCTACAGTGTGTCTAGGTAGCCACAAGAGGTCGAATGTCATCAGCTAACTAGCGCCTAGGTAGGTAAAGCTGCGTTCATGGTAAGAGTGCGACGGCTTGCCAGCGACCGCATTATGGAAGGCGAGCCATAACTGGGCTCTACCGCTCCTTCTCTCATCGGTCTTGTGTCGGCGACGCTGAGGCGCTACGGACAGATAAAACAGCCGTCTGAGATGATCTGCAATGTCAGAAAGTGGTCGAGCTGCTCCTCCTGGGACTCCAATGAGAACCCGCCAAAGCGAGATACTAATCGAGGGACCGCGTTGATCGACGGCGGTATATCCCTTTTGGGTAATGAGAAATTAGATGACTCGGCACTTAAGACCTTCTAGAAAGTCCCACAATCTTGCTTCCAGCCTATTTCTACGTATGATCGCCAGAGCCAATACCATACGCTATACTCGTTAGGCAATATACTGCGTAGCAGTTTTTGTTCTTGTTCCCAAGATTCTTTTAATTGGCTCCTCCGAGGTCTCCGTAGTGGATTCTATTGGGCCGCCACGGCGCCACTACGTACTAAGTGTGCTCAGTATCCTGGCCGAGAACACCGCCACAGCTCGGTTGGCCTCGCATCGGTAATTGACCCGAGCTAAACGTTTCTTTGGCAACCCCACCGACGACCATCCATGGTCCCGGGAAAATCACCTTTACCAAAGCTACTAAAGGTGGTACTTTACGTCTTAACATTGTCACCAGCGGGATTAACGGCGTGGGTCCTGATTAAACCTAGGGTTAGGGTTAGCCCCGAGGGCTTTGGGGAGCTGGGGAGAGGCTCCTTTTTTGGGTTTATGGCCTTGGTATTTGCAGCGGTGCTGGTAATAGTGGTGTTGGTGATGTTGGTGGTGGTGTTATGGCAGAAGTGTGAACCTTGACCTGGCCACCCACTTGGCTTGTGTGGGGCGAAGGGTGATAAGTGGTGGGTTGCTAGAGAGCGTCTAGCTCGGGTCAATTGACGATTCGGCGAGATCAACCTAGCCGGGGCAGAAGACTACGGGTGGTAAATACTAAATACGACATCTTGCCCGAGAAGCCACCTGAGAGAAGAATTCTTCGATTCCACTCCTCATACGATTTATGCTATCATCTGGGACATGAAATTTCCCGTGACAAGGATGAAATCCTCGAAGGAGCGATCCGTCACGTCATGTAACGACCTATGATGTCTAGATATCGGAGAAGAAAACACCAGAAATCGACCTAGCGCAACTTTGTCACAAAACAACCGGAGTCTCCGAGAGAACCTAAGGCAACCCTGTATCGACTTGATATGTTGTTGGCGAACATCTCGATCACGAGAGTAGTGTTACACTTGAAAAGCCCTCAACCACGATTGTAGTCATTATGGAGAGCAGATTCCAATTGGGGTATCGACTCTAGATCCGCGCATATGGAACATACCTGCTGCACGTGCCTCGGAAAGTGTGGAGATTCAATTTGGAGTAGTGCCAGGGGCAATGTAAGGCCCCTGAACCCCTCCAAGGGTCTGATGAGCTCAGGGCAATGTTTAACGCGTTATCTCACACGTTGCTCAGGGATCAGCTATAGGCTTCTGGAAGGATGATCGCCGTCAATCTGGAACAGACTGAGATGCCGCTGTCAGCGCAATATTTCTGTTATTACATAAGTACATCAGGTGATGTGATATTTATGGGGAACGCGTCTGACACATGACGTACCAAACCACAATCGCAAACGTCGACTAACGCCTTGTCCGTTTAATATCTGCTCTGTGACTGATTGGACGTCGTCGCCACTTCGGTTGATTGATATCATCAGGCCGGTTATTTCCACCTCGCCCAAATTCGAATCCTACCGCACCTAAGCCCCTTCTGGCAACCCCACCAACAATTGTCATCTCCCCTCCATGCTACTGTAGTATTTCGGCGGTTGGGGTAGGGTTGGGGTACAACTGCCAAAACACCACCACCATGAACACCATGACCACCACTGCAAACGTAAAACGTACACCCGAATAGGGGGGCCTTTCGCCGGGCCCCAATGCCCCGGGATCTAACTCTAGCCCTAATTGCTAACCCTAACCCTAACCCGTGACCCTAACCATAACTAATGCGAGAGGCGGCATTGGCTGTACAATCAGCCATATAGTAAAGGTGGAAGTACTATGTACTACCCATACCTACTTGGCGCGGCTTATTTTCCGGGGCGAGGATGATATGCGGTAGAACTGCCAAGAGGCTTAATGCTGTAAGATTGAAAGTTCGACGAGGGTGGAAATAAGCGGCTCGGAAATAATTGTACAGTAGGAGGGGCATGCTTACCAACTCCTGGCGCTAAATCGCATCCAGTTTTCTCTTGCGCTCTTCGAATCAGGCCCTAAGAAGGACCTTGAGAACCTCCTCCACATGCATTCAAAGTGGCATAGCACTCACGTCGCTTATGGGATTCCCATACGCCGTTATCAGAGACTAGTTGGAATCGGCGACTCCGTCGTCCACAGGCTCTCTCTCTCTCTCTCTGTGTGTGTGGGCGATCTTCAAGGCCTAGAATCAGATGCTTTCCTCAACTATCGGGGTAGGATGAGCTAATGCTCGCGTCGGAAGACGCCCATGCGAGCCTGTCACGCGGGGACTAAAGAATCTGATATCCAGTAGCCCTAATAACTGTCCTGACTGTTGCCAGTGCTACGAGATTTGTGGCCACCGCACCCGTACGTCAAGTGGACAGCCTGTCCGACTCGAGGAAAAAGAAAATTGCATTGCATAATGCGTGCAAAACCCGCTCACTATTTAAGTAATTATTGATCAATACGTCAGAGTATAGTAACCAGCTCGCCGTGTTCCTACATACTTTGTACAGCACAGATAATTGTGAGCTTTCAGCTCTCTGCATCCATGGCTGATCCCCTGGTCCTGCTACCGGACAAGCTACGAAGAAGCTGTGGCTTGACATGATGTAACGGATAATGCATATCTTGGACTTATTCCCGATGATTGGTCCATCCAACTTTGGTAGATGTCCTTCCATCGGTGCAAGCGTCCTGAAGTTTGGGGGCTTCGGGAAGCCCAATGCCCACAGGTCTTCTTGCTACTGAACGCCGACAGAACGGATTACTCTACATCGGTATTACCGCATTCCCCTCTACAACGATTGTGTGCGAGTCGAAGTACATATAGAGTCTCCTATCGGTTCTCCTCGTGAACAATTTCCAGCTTCGAGATTTCCTTGTGTGAACAATCTTTCCAATGGGAAATCAAAAACAACATGAAGCAGCACATGAAGCAGCCACTTTTCGGCTCTCGGAATCCGATATATCACATCCAGGTACCCGGGAACTTGCGTTGCGCAGCTACGTGGAACCCGAGTGCGTTCAGGTAGAGCCAACCAAAACTGGAACTCCTGGGTGGTGAATGCACATCGTACCCTGCTGATTATTACAAGTTTCCGGGGGAGCCTGCCTTTATCGTTGCCGTATCCGGTAATCCGACCACTCAACTACAAGCAACATTCGCGAATTACGCATCCAGCCGGACCAAACATCTCCCACCCTTCTTCAAGCCTCGAGATGGAGATCTGAGATCCGATCGGCAAGTGATGAAGAATGCTTCCGGGATCACGAACATGCCGTACATACGGATGGAAACTCCACGATGACCTAATTAGCTTCGAGATGGGAGAGAACGCGAGCATCCTCGGTCTCCAGAGCCCTGCGCGCCGTGCATCGGTTCGTCATCATCCATTTTCCTCCTGGTGCAACCTCGAGTGGTAGAGCCTGGAAGATCGTGATCCACAGCAGTCTTGGTCTTGTTGGAGCTAAGCGCATCATTCCGGCCACCCAGTCTACCCTGTGTGACCGAGCATCTCCGGATGAAATTATGTCATGAGTAAACTGGATGCTGCTGGTATACAGCAGCAATGCCGTCAGCTGTGGAAGCAGCACAGGATGATATCAATGAATCCATTCATTTCCACGACTAACAATATCTGATGGCTTGAACATTGGAATCAAGGGGAGGGGTAATCATATCAGAACCGAGGAGGATGCAAAAGTCAAATCACACGCTCTCCAAAATTCCATCTGCTGGATGATCGACAGCGCGATCCCCATGCCACATGCGGGAGCCTATTAGATCATTGAGTTTTTAAAGGCGCGGGGACTTACAGATGGGGGAAAAAGAAACAACCATCACGTCTTGCCGGGGGCATGTTAGCTTCATCCACCCATGCCAGTCTACATGTACTTATAGAGCCAAACAAACGAGGCGTTCCTGGGCTCCTAGAACCGGGCTCGTGGTAGAGTTATGTGCCATATCCTTGCCCTACGTGATATATCAGAACTAAGTAGTAACAACCACCAGATCATCCGGAGACTGCATTGAATGCATGTAGCCGGACTCCATGCGTCCAGAATCCAATTTGGCCCCAAAGGCCCCAAATACTTCAGACTGCACGACGTCCTGCATGCATAATGCAACTCACGTCACTACATATGACCCACAGCCAGCCCAACGGCTTGCGCGAAAGCAACGGCAGCGACCCTTGACCAGTCTGCAATGCTCACTGGCACACAGCCACCGTTCCCCAAATCGATACGACTTCCAGGTGTATTCTTCGTTAGTTACCTCGCAATGGGCGACCATATGCCGTATGTGGCCAAAGCAATTATATGGAGTATACATTGATATTTCGGCCCAAGATCGATCTTCGTCACTTTGCGATAGCGGCAAAGCACTGGCAAAACCATCAGAGCATATTTACTCCCATACCAATTTGTATGAGATTCTACCTGATCCTACGGTGGAACCGGTGGAGGTAACTAACAAAGAATACCCCTTGAAGTTGTAACTGCCTTCCACACGCCTCACGCCAAGACATCCTCTCCCAGGCAGTTCTCGCTGCTCTCCCGCTGCAGTGCATTGCAAGGTGCTAGGTTAGCGTTGTACGGCATATGTTTTAATCGGTGGTACGACAGATGGGAAAGCCATCTATAGAGTTTGATAACAATGTCCTCGTTACCACAGTATGAACGTGCCTCAGGCTCTAGAAGACTAGCCAACCGTTATCCGCCCGGTTTCGTTTTGTGTCGCCTCGTGAAGAGAACACTCAGTCGCAAGCGCCTTTTTCTGAGGTATCGACCAACTGGAGTGTTCAGCGTTGATCAACTGGACTGGTTGATCAGCTGCGACGCCGTTGTTTGTGGAACATGGCGACGCTCCAGACCTGCGCTATGGGGTTCACTACGCCATTGGGTCAGTTCGAACCGACCCAGCTCTAGGGAATCAATCACATCTTACCAAAGATCCGTTCCCGGTATTGGGATACATTGAGATACATCTCCGATTGGCAATTATCTAAGTCGGTACCTAAGGATTACTCTCTGGGGTGGCGCCGACCTCAGCATCTTCGAGCTGGTTTCTGAATCGGGAACCTGCAAAAGCAAACAGGCGCTAGGATTTTGACCCCCACGCGCGCTGTAAGTCTTACCTGTCATATTTTAGATACCATGAACCAGACGGCCGCATCACGCGCCTGACGGCACTCTATCGTCTGTTCACCCCCACGTAATATCTTAAGATGCGATCTCAAATCGTCTCTTGATTGCTTTTGGATGCTCTCTGGGGGCGCTGCCGTCTCCAACGCCGCGCCTCAGTGAATGCGATCGGGCCAAGTCCAACATCATCGTTCCTCGGTTCGCCGTTCCCGTCTACCTCCATACCCTCAGTGAAAACCAGATCGCCCCTTTTACCCAGAATCTCGCGGCTCGCCTCCTCGAGCAAAATGCCGAAGGCTAGCAGCGCAGTCTCGTCCATGCTCTGCTCGTCGACGACGCCCCGCTCTTCCCTTCTCCTCTCGCGTCCCTGCGAACCCCGGGGGCCGCTGTCGCTGCGCCGCCGCCGGGCGGAAAGCGCCGCGTAGAAATGGCTGGAGTAGCTGTGGGCCGCTTTCACCATGTCACTGTCGGGAAGCACGTCGCGACCGCCGTGAGGCAGAGCCTCGTGCGCGTGGTAGATGTCCTTCTCCGCAAAGCGAACCGGAGCCCCGATGCGGCGGAATAGTACCTCCTCCGGCGCGAGAGTGGGGTCGCGGTGCTGATCTCCCGGAGCGGGACACCGGTGACGGGTCGATGCCACATCGGAGTCGGAGACGTCATCGTCGAGAGGAAGAGTCGACGTTACCCGCCCTGATGAGGTTTACGTTAGAGTTGATGTTCATACCAAACAGAAGTCGGTTATCGCATCTGGAATGAGTAACGTACCTGCTACCGCATCGTATACATTGGCTTCTCTCTTTCTACGCTTCCGTCGCCCGTCAGCGGCCGCTCCGGCTTCGGGGTCGGATATATCAGATAAAACTGGCGGGGGTTGTACGAAACATCCGTCTCGGACGCTCTTGGATGCCATTGTCTGGATACAACGGCGCGGCGCGGCTCGTGTCCGTGCCGATGAGCTGACCTTGCTACCTATTTAGGGGAAGGCGGCCCTTGTCATTGATATTCAATTGTTATGTGCCGGTTAACCTAACTTATGATATATCTCCAAGGGGGAAGTAGACAACTGAAATCCGATTTTATGCTATGTCATCTGTAGAATCCGTTCTCGAACCCTAACATTGAATATCTGGGCGACGGGGCGATTGTACGTCCATTGACCTGCTGTAATACATAAAGTGTAATTATGGGAAACTCTGACCTAAAAGCTCCCCGCAAGCTCCAGCCACTGCAGCCAAGCTCAAGCTTGTTAGGCGAGGGGTTCACCTGACCTCCCCCCCTCTTTGCCCGCCCTTTCGTCCCGCTTTGAAGCTTGGCGGTGGAACCTCCCCAGCGCCCAGCAGAGAGCTCCCCTCCGGGCCGTGGAAGCTTGAAGCCTCCGCTCATGCGTGCAGGAACAATAGCCACACAGCAGCCAGAGCCAGAGCCAGCCAGAGCCCACATCGGAATACAGTATCGGGATTTGACTTGCCCCACACCTACGTAACTTCGGGCACGGCTTCTACCGAACTTCTTGCCAAATTTTGCGATGATAATAACTTCTCCCACTCCATCTTTCCCATCCAAAGCTCGCCATTCATACAGACCGTCCGGTCTCCGATCCTGATGAATGAATCAGCTGTTGTTTGAGCGGTCCACCGGTAATGTTGGGCCTAACGTCTTCGCCAGGCTACAGACTACACAACTCCTAAACTCTTTCCGGCCCGCGCCGCACTTCCGCTTCAATGGCGGCGAGCGAGGCACGGCGATACACGACGGCGAGGCAGGTCCGGTGAACGCCGATACTGGAACGCACGTATGGGCGCACCAGGCCGGAGTAAGTGCTCTCGCGCTTGAGCGCTTCGAGGGTAGGATGTAAGTGCTTCCCTATATTTGCGGTTCGATTTCACCCATTGTAGAACGTGCACCGGCTCATTACCGCACTCTAGCCTTGTTTCGGGCGGCTCGGATGCGTCTATTAAGATTTGGGACATCGAGCAGTGCGGGAATCCATCAAAACCGCATGCTTATACCCCAGTTGCACGCGTCCCTCGGTCGGCGCAGGCTCATAAGTTCGGTATCACCCACCTGTCATTTTACCCGTTTGATGCTGCCGCGTTTCTTTCTAGCTCGTATGATCAGACTTTGAAGATATGGTCCACCCAGAATGCCAAGGTCTCGGGCTCTTTTAGTCTCGGGTCAAAGATTTATACCCATTCTATTTCTCCTATTGCGTCACATTTACTTGTGGCGTGTGGTACGCAGCATCCAGCTGCCCGCTTAGTGGACTTACGTTCGGGTGCCAACGTCCAGTCTCTTGCGGGGCACCAAGGGGCCATCTTGAGTACTTCATGGTCACCCCGGCACGAGTTCTCACTGGCCACTGGTAGTGTGGATGGGACAGTGAGGCTCTGGGATATAAGAAGGGCGGGTGGGGCAATTGGAATGCTGGATAAGGAAGACAGTCTGGGCCTGTATTACAATGGACTGCTAGGGCCTGATGGTAAGGTTAGGGTCCGCGCCTCGGCCAAAGCACACGCAGGCCCGGTAAACGGTCTCTCCTGGACTGACGACGGCGGGTTTATCGTGTCAGCCGGACACGATCGCCGTATCCGCGTCTGGGATGCCGCAACAGGCAGGAATACCCTCGCAAGTTTTGGACCGAGCATCAAGAACAGCCAACTCGCAACTGTGACTATGTTCACCTCTCCTACCGGCACAACACGCCCTGGAAAGGAACTGGTCTTATGGCCCAACGAGACGGAGATTCTCGTCCTCGATCTACATGACGGAAACGTTATCACCAGGCTCCGAGGCACGGGACCTACTGTCGCCGGGATCCGGGCGAACGCTGGAGCCGAACGGACCGTAAAAAATCGCATTACCAGCCTCGTGTGGAGAGGCGCCGGCGGCGTTGGAGCATCTAGTGGAGTCGTCATGGGCGGTACCAATATGGCTGGTGGTATCTACAGTGCTCATCTCGACGGCCAGATAAAAGCGTGGACGCCGCAGCTGCAAGGCGCTGATGAAGAAATTGAGGATGACACCGCAGATCCATACAGGGAAGAGAAGGCAAAGAAGCGCAAGGCCATTGATGACGTCTTCAAAAGCCTGGTGGGTCAAAAGATCACTTTCGCCTGAGACAACTTTCAGCGGATCCATTTATATTCCATGCTATAGCTATGGGTGCCAAGCTCGTCTCCGGCGTCCCACTTCGTTATTCTCCTTTCCGGGCCCGAGGGCCATAATGTCGTCAAAGTATCCATTTACCATAATACATAGACAAGTCCCGTGTCTGCGATCAGTCCACGGCGGTCCGAACTACCGAACTACCGAGTTTCTATCTCACGTTGTCACTTACAGCACATATTTCTTTCCTCGGTTGTCTAAATTCAGTAACTAAAACTCGTTGCCGACTGGCGCCTCTCTAGAAAGATAGTATTCATGACAGCCCTAGCTTCCGAAGTTGGGTTTCAGGTTCTTTACCGACTGCCCGTCACCCTGTGTCTCTTCCACAGCTTTGGGATTCCGTCGCGAAGACCTGATTGGGTACCATCTTCTGCTGCCCTTGGACCTTGCCAGACGCACCTTGTCCATCCTATCCCCCTAGAGGCAAGGATGGGCAGCCTAATGTGGTATGTACCTCGGCGTAGATTTGCGGCTCTTCGGTCGATCCTTTAAAGCCGAAAAACCCGCCAATGAAGTTACACGCACACCTTTCGGGGCCATTCTGATCCGGGTGGTTTGGTAAGAGGTGACAGCGCAGCTTCCGGTTCATCCTCCCATCCTGGCCGCTTGGCGAGAAACCCGTCGGGACTCCTCGCACCGGTTATGGCGCATGACCTGGACGTGGACGTAGACCTGGGCCCGGTCATTAATAAGTCAAGGCCTGAATTAGCGATCACCACCAACAACCTTATTACCCTGACACGATCGCCGCCTAATGTTACCACGTGGGGCCTCCGTCGGTGCCCAATGATAGGTTTATGCAGAAGAGACAAACAAGTGCGCCCTAGGGATTCGAAGAAGTCGCTTAACGGTTCGCCCGTTATAGCAGTCCGCATGGGGCTGCCTGCTTACCCATCGTGTCAACTGGCTCGCGGATTGGGCGATTTGAGGGGCTTGCTTCCCTACCTGTTGCTTAGTGTTTCCCACGCATCCGGGAGAGGCGTCGCAGTCATTTGACCCGGCATTCAGGTACGAGAACGGGGTCGAGGGCCGACCCTTCGAGGATAGTCCCTAGGTAGGGAGTAATAACTGCTCTCTGTCACTCTCATTGTACGTGCGTCTTCTGAAACTTACGGGCTTCCTCCCCCCATAATACCTAGGGTTGGAGACCTGGAGAGTTCTACGCCATCCCCCGCCGCGCATGTTCTTTCCTCCCGTACGTAGTACAAGTAGCGGCGGCCCGCTCCCGTCTCACCAACAAACCTACGCTGACCGGAAGCGAGCGTCATCTTTTTCTTTTTCGTAGCCACCGGCGCTGACGCACAATATTGGCCACGGCCGTCTGAGTCGGTCGAGTCAGTCAGTCAACCCCCCTGCTCGTACCTGTGAGTACCCCACTGTCAGACGCAAAGACAGACGCCCTGTCCGCCTGCTGGGGGTCTCGTCCCGTTCGCAACAGTTGCGGCAAATGACGTGGGGGTCACCTGTCATGCCCAGGCGTCCTTTCCCCTGTTTGTACTCACCCCCTTGAGTCGCGTACACGCTGAGATTCAGGAGGGAGTACAAGGTCCAACTTGCGAAGACTGCCCGGGGTGCCGAAATAGGGAGACGGCCAGAACATCTTGCATACTATGTACAACTACATACTGCTATTCTTACCTAGGAATGGATTGCCGTCCTAGGGGCCGAGCGAAGGGGGGCATTCACCAGAACTGGGTCCGAAGAGCAGCGCTGCAGTAGTGCGTTCCGAGCCCGTGTCCATGGAAGAACCCCGTGGACCTTACGTGGGACGTGGGGTACATAGGTTGTTGGATGCGGTCCCCAGGCGTTCTGGCTCTTTTCTTCCATCATATTCAGCGGGCCGCACATCCTGCAAGCGAAGCTACGTAACTATGCCATCGGTCCCCTGGCCAGGCAAGGGAGAAGTGTCTGCCATATATGACTCGTTGGACTTGATGAAAAAGAGGCTGTGCCGAGAAATGGGTAGGGGTTCTGTCCCTTGCGCTCGCCGCATTCCTGCAATACACCCCTACATACGTACCTCGGCAGATATCATACAGAAGAGGTCGAATATACGTCGCAGCCCTCCTCGCTCGTGTCGTTGGGCTTTACGGATACTTATTATTGTGCGCGCATTTCGACGAGGGGCGCATGAGAAAACGGCGCATTGCAGGGAGGGCATGTGAGATTGCCATGCTTGAGCATAACCCCGGGTGGTCAACTCCGCAGTACTCGGAACAGAAGAGCGAACCAGCTCTTCCATATGCGATCCCCGGCCTTTCTTTTTGTTCCTTCGCCGTAGGTGACTGGATACGAGTGTACACGTGATGTAACAACTGCCCATATTTTCTGCTGTACCTCCCTATACGGTAATCCGAACCCATGTCTGCCCTGCCCGAAGCGGCCGTCATCTCACTCTTCTGGGTTCTTGGCGGCTTACTGCACCGAATTCGCGGCAGTTGGCATGGCGCGGTGGTGGTGGCGGCGGCAGCCGCTGTTGTTACTTTCCGGTACCGAAATGTGGTTCGCTTACAACGCGGTGAGGTTATTGTACGACGCCGGACCAAGGGAAAAGCTGTGCTGTTCGTCTCGTGTTCCTCCCGGAGAAGACCGGTGGCTGGCGCTCCTGCAGCCGCTCGGCCGGCGGTAAGGCGCTGGGTGGCTAGCAGAGGTCAGTACAACATTGCCGAGCTGCATGCTGCATCTCGTGGAGACCGCCGCGCTGTCGCAGGAAGCTTGGATTGGCGCGCCGTAGCTGGTACCCAGCAAATAGTCCCGAAGGCCGAGGCTGAAATTCATGTATAGGTAAGTATATGGGACGATCTCTTCACGCCTGACATAAGGGCCCGTCCCGAGGCGGCCGGAAATTCCAAATCATGACCAAATAGCCGACTTCATAACGTCTTCTTTGCGTGTCTTCAGCCAATAGCTCATGGAATATGACGAAGATCAGACCAGACAGGGAGGAGCTCCATCGTCTTTCGTCTTCTCAGCTATTGAGTGCTCGGGTCATCAGTCTTGAGAAAATTGACCTCGTTTGATACGAGATTATATGCCATACGTGATAGTTTGGACCGCGAGGAATGTTTTTCGAGTTGGATAGCCGGGCCTGAGACACTAATCTGCTGGCTTCAGCTAGCCATCATTACATATATGCACTCTCATGTACCTAGAGCTCGTGTCCGTGTAGTATTCCCATGACTCCTTCATCCCGTAGAGAAGCTTCGCTAAATTTCGCAACCCCTTATATGTCCCTAGCGCATGCACATCCTTCTCGTAGATGGGAGTCCTTCTAGCTCCGGAGTAGATAGGACGTGAACGGCGGAAGTAAATGGGGTTCCCTAGCAGCACCATCTAGGAAGGTCGGTGGTGTCGTCTCCGTAGAACTGACTGCCGGGAGGCGTGCAGAGGTCTCGGCTGCCGTGTCGTTGGTTGATGCTGTAGTACGTTCCTACAGCCGAGCCGTTAGCCAACAAATCAGCACGACAGGGCCGTAGAAGGGGAGGGAAAGGGGGACTGTTCTACCATTATCGCAACTGCAAAACGCTCTGTTAATGCAGCAGTGAGGATCTTGAAAAGGGATGCAAGGCGGGCTCCGAAGTCCGTAGTTATAGGATGGAGGTGCGTGCCAGGCCTGGGGTATTGCCATGGCTAGCCCATACCAAAGAGCAATTGTGGTGTAGAGCCTAAATAATGTAGAAGTGTGCATCATGGTCCCTAGCTTGTGTCTTTAGCCCTGTTGTTTTTATCGCAATGACATATATGTGTGGTAGGAATTTCAGGTTTTGATCTGGAATATATGACTCCCCGAGGCCTCCCACAGATAGAGTAGTACCACCTGAGTGAAGGTTCCACAGCAATGGCAAGTGCTATCATATGATCGATGGTTTATACACGGGATTGATGTGTAACGGGACTTTCTGAGGGTTTGCATTCTGTATTAGTATTACGCAGTTCTAGGGAAAGAAGTCCTGAGCAGCTGATGCCCTTGGTGGCGGAGGATTAGACAGAAAGAGAAGAAGCCAAACAACTACGTGCAACTCCTCACAAACGATCATCTCCTCCTAGCTATTGGCCATGGTATGACCTCCCACCTTGCTTATTCTAAAGGCTCCCCTTCTCATTGCGTCCATTTGCTGTTGATATCTTCCAACATTGGCACACAGAAGAATGCCGTCAATCCATCCTGCTGCTCCCTGGGCTGGACCACTAGAGACATACGAGTCACCGTCAAACGAGCTCCAAGATGTGTGTCTCAACGACGAAGCGAGTCATGCAAGAATACCGCTACAAAGGGGTAGTCCTCCCGAATGCCTGAAAACATGTTCTTCGCGAGTGTCTCTTCGTTGCTATCATAGCCTTCGCTGCCGCAGCGCCTGTCTTCTCCAACGCTCGATTGTGGTAATAACGGCATCGATATCGGATGCCTTGAGAACGACACCAGACGAATTTGCATTGGCTACCGCAGGATCAGGGTACAATGCAGCAGTTCCTATCCAGATATAAGGAATACCACTGACCGCAATTCGGCAGGCTCACTATTGGAATTTTCCTTCTTCCCTTCGGCCATATTGCCGACACATGTCCGACCTTACCGCGCGAGTCGCTCTCATTGCCAGTTTGCTAGCCTTCTCCTTACTAATACCCTGAGTGCCAGAATGGCGTTTTACTCCCAACTCTTTTGGACCTCGGTGTTTATGCAGCACCTACAGGACCTCACACCATTCGCGCTTGCGGTGAGGCTGCTACCGCAAGCTCTCCTAGGCCTGTTGCTTGGCCCTCTAATCGGTCTGACCATGCATAAAATTCCAGGACTGCATTACTGGCCACTGCGGCTCTGGCTCTTGTTCTGAGCAATATCTTTCTCCTGTTCATTCGTTCCATGAGTGACTATTTCGCCCGGATCATCCCATCGCTCGGATTACGTACCGTGGGTACGGACTGGATCATAAACGTTGGATCAGTATGATCTTTTCTGCTCGTTCATTACATAGCGGGTAAGAAAACTCCTAAAGGAGACCGAGCTTCGCATCTTCCCTGAGCTTCCCCTTTACCACCAGTCAGTCGCAGCTTCGCCCCTCCAAACCCCGACTCGGGTTTTAGCTCCGATCGGTATGGCAGTGACTACTGCAATATGGTCTTCCAATGAAAGTAAAGGTGGCTTTAGCTGACCTCAGATGGCATATACCTATACTTACCGCGCTATGGGGCATTGCTCTTCTCTTGGTCCCATTCATCCGTATGGGAAAGTAGGGATGCGACACATGTGAGACTGTCCAATGTAATGGGGAACAGCAGGTTGCGTCGAAGTCGACATTCACTTCTATCAGAAGTGAGAACTGGCCAAGCAAGCGCTGGTCCTTAGCCGGTACCGTATCCCACGCATCATCCATCGTCGGGGGCAACGGACGAAAACGTGCTCCCTCCTCGGTCACGCCGTCCTCCAAGAGGAGCACTGATACGCCTCGAATCGTAACTGATGGCCCGTCAACGACGGCGACCGTCCGCACAAGCCATAGCCGCAACGACAAGGTTGTCTGGGTCGTATGCGAAGATTTTGGAACGAAGAGAAAGCGCATCCCTGACGTAGGGCATTCAGCGCACCCGGTGGGGGACCCTGCTCGTTACTTCAACGATCCGGCGTGCGGTGGAGCGGGCGAGAACAAGAGGGCCCCCCTGCTGTACAACTGTTTCCCGGGAGAAGACGTCTCCTTCTCGTCAATCGTGAGGCTATGACACATCAGATGCCAACCCAGGGGTCTCGGCCCTGAACTACGGGGAACTACTGAGACTTTTGGTGGAATAGCCACTCATCGTTCGGCTGCACTTCATAAAACATCTTACTTTCGCCAGAGGGGCTGATGGTCATGTCTCGAGACTCGCCGCGCTGTTCTGCGGATTGTGCGAGCATTGCTCACTGGCTTGCTTGCTTGTCTGGAACGGCTTTGGAGCTATTGACTTTTGGGCGAGGAACCGGTAGTATCTCTGGGTGGCGGCATATCTTTTCGGGCTTTAATATGTTATAGTCATTGTGTTCTCCCCATGCCTTATACTCTTGGGCCTTGTTGAGTAGATATTTACCAGACACAATCGGTCCCTTCGAACCCATCTCCATAGACCTGCTGCATTTTGTTTCACATGCCAGTTCAATATCGAATTCATAATACTTTCGAAAGCAGAGGAATAAGTGGCCTCTAGTAAATCACTGGCTCCTTATATCTACCTAGCCTTCAAGGATCCCGATACAGCATCAATGCCACCCCAATCATTCAAGACCTATGTAGATCTCGAACCACAGCTCCCACCTAAATGGACTCCTCTCCTAACTCTTCATTTTCCTCTACACCGCCAAGCCTTCCACACCAACTGTCATCCGAAGAGAGAGCCACAAGGGACGGCTGCCGGAGTAGGTTGATACGTAATATCAGAAGAGGGTGGCGGGGAGGGATTTCCAGTAAGATCTGTCCGCCATCCACGTTTAAAAAGCTCCCCTTCCGATCCTCTCGAATCCTCGATGGCGCGCGCCATCGCGAGTATTCGGTAACATTCCCTTTCCCTCTTGTCTTTCTCGAGTCCTGGGTAAGTTATGTATAAGTAACCTGCCGAACTTACCACCAAGGTAGTCAGCCCCTCGTTCGTTCGTACCGCTCCTTCACACACTCAGCCGCGGACTTCTTTTCTCGAGCCCACAAGACAGAAAACCCTTGCCGATGGTATCCCCCAAGTGACGCGGGGCTGCCTGCCGACTGAGAATGAGAACGCAACTCGCACGCCCCCCTCCTGCTAAGGAAGGGGTGGGGGATACGGACTACTAGTCCTCCATGAACGGCAAGCATGCTTCTCGAGGGACGCACAATCAGCGCAAATGGTTAACTAGGAAAGAATACCTGCCCAGACACCACGGACATCAACACTCGAATTTCAAGCAAGCAGCCCGCGGAGGCGAGACGTAAGCCGCCAAGACGCATACGCAGATGTGCACAAGGTCCAATCTATCGCCTACCTGTATGTATGTACGCGTGCTACGGGCACAATCACACATTGGATATCAAGAGCCGTTCGGACAGCGTATGTGACTTAAGTGCTGAATTCCCCCAACAGCAGGCAAAAAATGCCCAGACGTGCTACATGCTAGCTACCAAACAATAAAGCAAAAAGAGGAAAGCGTTTGCGTGAAATATCCCGAGTACGTACCAAAACCAAACCGCGGAGAACATATGCAATTTGATGGGATATCCGTCGCGTGAAACAAAAGAGAGGAAAAAGCGTCCCGGTTCCCGTGAATTGATTGTTCGCCCCCCGTCTATTATGCATTTCGTTTGTACGTTCGTGATAGCGGATGTCTCGATTCGATCGTACAGTCTTAGAAAAAGAAAAAAGAAAAGGAAGAGACAAGCAAGAGGTGGATACGAAAGCTACGGGCCTCTTATGCGCCGGCTCGTAGTAGTATTATTATGTAACAATGGGGATGCCCACTAGCATTTTGCCTAATGCCTCTTGTATTTCTGTCTCCGTGGTTAGCCACCGAAGGAGTGTCCGGATAGGGGGTGTTTTATAACTGACCTCGTCCGCGCGCCTCCTATTCTGGGGATCCAGAGAGTTCGTGGCCCCCATCAGGGTCTGTCCGATAGCCTTGCTAGATCCGATTAGGGGTCTGAAGATGATGGTGGGGGCCCGCTTGAGGACCGCCTTCGCCGCGCCCTGGGCGTTCTGGCTTTCCATGACCGCCCCCGGGACGGCGATGATGGCGTCTCGCGCTACATTAAGGTCGCGAGCAAGACTCGAATACGCGCCCTTAAGTCCCTGGACCACGCCGGTAGGTTGATCAGCGTATAAACTAATATGCTTTGTCTCCTCATCGTCGAGATCCTCATCGTCCCATCCGGTCTGTTCGCGGGACTCCGGCTGCTCAACCAGCATTCCCTCGGCGCCTTGGAGAGCATACTGCGTCCCGACAGCGAGCTTAGCACCGAGCTTGACGATTTCGGTGCCCGTAGTTTTGGCGAATGCCGCCGCTCCTTTACCGATGCTACGCACGATCCTGCCATCTTTCTTGTATTCTTTGATGGGGATTTCGATGAGGTCCTTGAAACCACTTCCGACATTGACGATGGAGCGGACAGGGGCGAGGCCGGCAAGAATTCCGGGTAGCTGGTTTCGCTTGACATCTGGCATCCAAATGTCGTTCAGTGTCTTCCCCAGCCTATCGAAACCCGAGACGCCATATATGATAGTATGTCGCAGGACCATGCGCGCTTCGTCGAGCACAATGAAATTCATGAACTCCGTCGTATGGCCGGACCGAAGTCCTGCATAGTCAACGCGCTTCGGTTTGAAGTCCAGTTTGACGGGGATCGAGTCTACCTCGGCCCTCTGTATGAAGGGTACATCACTGGGTGAAGCATGAGTGGGAGGCGCGGAATCGTCCTTAAACTCAAAGAACCGAGTAATAAAGTCTAACGCGTCTTGGTCGACATGTAATCGTAGAGGTAAGAACGCGGCTTTGAGAACAATCTCAGAAGCTGCCAGTTGTGGAACAGGCTTCACATTCCAGATATTGAGATGAACCATGCTGGACCCCATTTCTCGCTCACCGGCGTCTTGGTCATATGTCGCAAATTTCTTCCAAGTGGATGTCGGGACATGGTCGAATATATCAAGATCCTTCACACGGATATCCACAAAACTCTGTGTCTCACCAGAGCCTGGAGGGTAGGCAACGAGGTCCACATTGATGCCTTTGAGCTCAAAGGTTATCTTGTGGCGCTTACTTCGGTTGAGCTTGAGCTTCTTCTTAGTACGATAGGCACCACCTTGACGGCTGGGCGTAGCAGTCAACGCCGTTGTTGCCAGGGACTCTGTTTCCGTGGCGTTATCGTTCAGATCCTGGTTGATTGCCAAGGCAAGCTCACGCGGATCTCGATTGGCAGGGATGCCGATATAAATGGAATTGAATAGGAAATCGCCAATGACCGTCTCTTCCTCAACAAACTCCATATCGGCATTAGATCGAGCGCGATCTTGACGGGATTGACGTTCGATTGCCGTTGTTTCAATATCATGGACAGCTTTCGATATAACCTCACGAGTATGATTCCAGTCATAGCCATCGAAAAGGTTCCATATGGCGTGGACATCACGCACACGGACGGTGAGGGGGTACCTCTCCGTCTTAGAAGTGACGTCTTCTTCATATTCGTTCTTGGCGGAGTTCCATCGCCGGGCTGATCCTCCCGCCATTGAATTAGCGCCAAAGCTGTAGTTCTCTTTGATGACGAGCTCTTCACCATCATCCATTTCAGCCTGGCTACTAAAATTTGTGAGCAGCACGCCATCGTTTGTATCCTCCACCGTGGGTTTTTCGGAAGACATAGAACGCACGGAGGCCTCCAGCTGCTCATCAGCATGCTCTTCGTAGTATTGGGAATCAACATGCAGAGGACTCGATTGACTAGATGCAGCGATGTCCAAACTCTCGTCGCCTTCACCGGCAAATTCTTGGGCGAACCCGAAGTCATTGTCGAAGTCGTAGTCGCCCTCGGCCTGGCCAAAGGCATCAGCAGATATTGACGAGAGGAGGTCCTGGAGAGGAACATCCGGGGTGGTTCTATATTTAATTTCTTTGCTTGGTGGGGTGGGAGGCGTAAGGGCGTTGGCCAGCGTAATAAGCGTCTGCATCGAGTCTGCGCAAGTTTCAAGAACGAGGAGGTCATCCCGCACCTCAATGTCGACACACTTCCCGCCCTCGTCCTGGCCACCCGAGATTGTGATAGTGGCACGTGCAGAGGAAATGTAGCAGATGTCCACATAGCCGCGTTGACATAATTCCACCACTTGTGGTGTAGATGTACTTGAAGAGCGCCGTCGTGAGCTTCGTCTTTCTTTGGAGTCCAGGGCAGCGACGTCATCAATGAGTAGAACCGAGACCTTGTTCAAGTGTCCCAGCGCTTTTGTATCGCCTCCGTTGGAGAGATCAATCTCGAGGTGAGCATCCGTCAGGGCGATCACCATCTTTGATGACAATCCAAGAGGGTTCAAGCCCAATAAACAATCTCGGAGGGCTACATTGACCTTCGTCGGTTTCCCCTCTTTACTCTTGCCTTTGCTCGATCCTCCCGAGGCAGCTTGGTCTCTTCCCGTGATTGCCGCATGGGCCTGTTCCCCAAAATTTGCTACTGACGCTGCCAGATTCGCCTCGAACTCCTGTGGTGTTATATCTTCTGCAAGGTCCAAGATGTCCATAATGGTGGACACGCGATATTCGATGGTCAAGTGCCGCAGCCTAAGTTTGATTACAGGTTCCATCTCATCGGGTATCATCCGCATTGTGAAAACCGGGCCATAGTCTGTTCTGTCCAGGGACGAAGCGTCTGAACCAACTAGTACCTCGTTGAGGTTACGCTGCATTGTAATGGTGCCAATCCCAAGAGCAACCAGGGAGGGGATAGATATATGACCAACCTCGACGTCCTTCAGAGACGTCTGCAGCATGCCTAACTTCCCGCCGACATCGACTGCGACGTCGACATTGCGCACGAGGGTCAGCGTTAGAAATCCGGGGCGATCATCCTCAGGTAAGTACTTCGCGACCATGGACAAACGAGCAATCTCTTCCCCTAGCGCAGGCAGGACCTCTAGTTGCGGGAGCTTCCCAACCTTCACATCGACATCGTCGACATTAAGACGGAGGACGGCGCCCTTCCTCCTTTGTCGGAGCAGCGTGTCGACCATGATTTCGTCATCAGCTTCATCAAATTTGTATTTTGAAGGGATGATCAGTTCCAGCAACCGCTCCAAATCGTTGTCCTTCGGTGATACTAAGTATTCGATACGGGTGTTTGTGATCACGGCGCTGATGGGCGGATCTCCCATTGAGCGTCGTATGACCGGGCCTGTGAGATGGATCTTCGAAATTCCAATACCCAGTCCCTCCTCCCGACTCACCAGTTTCACGGCGCTCGTGTCTAGAGAAACGAAACACTCTCTTCCAATCAAGTCCAAATGAAAGCCGCCGAGTCTCATGTTCACCTTATTATCTGAGCTGACTGATGCATCATCCGGGAGTATTGGCGCATCGAACCTCACACCTCGAGCCTTTCGAGTTGTTTTCGTGGGACTCTTAGGACTAGACGGCGCATTCGATGTCATAGAGGAGCTCATGTTCAAGAAACCACTGAGGCCTCCAAACCAGCTGAAAGTTTCGTCCAATCGTTGAAGATCTAACTTCACATGCAGTGGGAGAGTCTTAATCTCACATCTTGTCGCATCAGGTGTCTGCGTAATCTTGACAGCGACATCGGCACCGGCAGAAGGGAAAGCATCTCTTACGGAAGCACGCATCTGCAACCGCTGGTCGAAGGAGATGATATCGTCATTTCCGTAGCCGAAGTTGAATTTTCCAAGATCGACCGAGGTTACGACAGAATCCTGTGATTTTGAAATGCCCCAAGTCAAGTTATCGAGTTTTGCTGTTAAAAGGGCGTCGGCATCGAGAACGGGGCTAGGATTGAATAAGCACTCGGGAGTATCAGCAATACCTGCCAGAGTTTCAAGAAAGTGGACAGAGATCTGTTCGAAAGCGACCTTGATATCGGGAAGTGCTGATGACTTGGCTCGGCTGTCCTGCTTCTTGAGGGAATTGACGGGTTTATCTATTTGGTCTTTAAAAGCCGAAAGGATCTTTGAGATTACCATAGCCAGTAGGAAACCTGTCGAGACGTCACAGCGGACATCCAGTGGAGCCAAAACTACTTCGAAGACATCATCGGCGGGGTCTTTAGGAAGGAGTATGCTAGGTGTCTGAGCTATTGAGGCTGCTGACTGTGCACCTGCGTATACGGAGAACGCTCCAGGGATGTTTGGGGCTGTAGACTGACTTAGAGCGCTGCGAGAGGATATGGACGTGCGTGGAGCTGTCGTTGTAACTTTACTTGACGGCGCTTGGATATGTTCGTGATTCGATGGGACGTAGAGCGAGACGGCGGCGAGCGACACAAGCTCTTTTACGAGGCGTGTTGGTCCTTTTGGTGTTGCGGTATCGTTCTCCGTACTATGTTCTATCGGAGGCGTGGAATCTCCATGATGATGCATAGCTTCCTCAAGGTTGTCCACCAGTAAGTCCTCCGCTAAGCGCTCTTCTGGGGGAAACTCTTCAGGATGCATTCTGTCTGCTTGCCGCTGCGCTTCGTGGGTTGTGCCTGGCAACCCGCCCTTATACGTAGAAATTATACCCTCTGACAATGCTGGACCAGACGATGTCCTGTTGGCTTTTGGCGGGCCCTTTGTGCTAAAAGGATCCGAATCCCAAGCTCCCGGCATACCACGGTGACCTTGGGATGGCGACTTATCGGAAAATGCGCTCATATACATGCTCTCTGCGTCCTCGTGGCTAAACATCCGGGAACGTTCGAGATCTTCGTTCGGCAGGGGTGTCGGTGTCGGACCATTGCTACCACTGAGCGGTTCACATGGGCTCTCGTTGACCAGCTCTGAGTTGTGAAGCACTTGGCTTTCTTCATGATGCATCTTGATATCCGGCTCAGACCGAACGCTTCGTTCGACTGGTGCCCAACGTTCACCAGACGGGTAAATAGCCGATTGCGCCGGATCGCGCATGGGGATCGTCTGGGGGAGACGACTCGGCGCAATCTGGTGTGGAAGGGCTCGGGGCGTCGATGGCGTCGATGGCATAGACCTTGGCTCAGCATTCTCTGGATCACCGTTTGAGCTATCTATGTCATAGGGGATATCGAAAGCGTCTTCGCTGTCCATAAGGGGGTGATGGAGTCGGCTCTGCTCGAGCTCGGCGGACTCGGACAGGTTATGGCGAAGTGAAGGCATAGACGCAGAGGTTGCCTCTCGCGACAAATTTTCTCTGCTCTTCATGACCGGTGAGTTCGTGGCAACGGTGGAGGGCTTTGAGGGAGTGCGCGCAAGAGTCGAGAAGACATTGGCTTCCGAGATCAGGCTTGCTCGAATCTTGCTTAGTGCGATGTGACGTTTCCCTTCCTTGTGAACTATCTTAGGCGAACTCTCCCTTTCAAGCTCCTGCACCTCCGTTGTAACACCCTCTACATTGATGTCATCGATGGCAAGCTGGAAGGTGACCAGTTCGGGGACCGTTGAGCTAGGCTCGACGAGTGCTTCGACATCCAGTTGGAAACTTACGCCTTTGATCGACACCTGCGTCCGGTCCACGATGCCCTGCAGAAAGTCGGCAAGGAATGCGGGTAGGGAGAGAGGCTGTCCCGTGCCCAAGGGGAAGTCCTCCTCGCTGCCATCCTCGGTACTCGCTACGGAAGCACCTAAATCCTGGCTCTCTGCTTGAAGGGCAGCCTGGAGTTCCGCCTTCTCATTCAAAGGTTGTGTTTCAAGGAAGGACTGGGCAAGGTCTATAGCATGGGGTACGACTTCTTCCTCTTCGGCCTTTCTCGAGCGTTTCTTCTTCTGCGGCCCTCCATGGTCATCCCTGGAGTCTTCCTTTGGTGCTACCCTGAGCTTCACCTGGACACCGTCGACCTCTACAATTATGGGACTCGTGTAGATGGCGGATGGTATCGTGATACGGAGCAAGAGGACCTTTGCTTTTTGGATCTCGAACGACGGTGGGAGGTTGAGCAAACGCTCAAGTTTCTACAGTAGAATCAGGGTTGTCAGTCTTGTGTAAGAAAGACGGGTAAGATGCGACGTCGTAAGACAAACCTGTAGCTTAATACCGACATCCTGAAAAGTGAAGACGGTGTTCATGCCTAAGGTGAAGTCAAGCTTTTCCATGTCCAAGGCTTCGGTATCGAGGAGTTCCAAGCGCGATAAGGCATATCGCAACAGCCGCTTTGGCATGTTGGAACTCCGGAAGGAGTTGAAGAAGGACGCCATGGCGAAAGAGATGGGCGTCCTTTCCCAGAAACGAAAAGGTCACGATGGATTCTACTACGAGATATGATGCTTCACTTTGACCGAGGCGAGGATGGCGCATGGAAGAAGCAGAGGCGTATTATCACAATACCCCAGAAGGTCGGGCGCGGGGTGGCAGCTCATCGTTGTCCGTACCTGCGAATGAGTCGCATAAGAGTGCGTGTACCTGATTTGATGGGTAACTTGGTTTTGTTCTGATGTTTATGAGGGAAGCTCCCGGTCAAAAGGCCGACTCAGGAGATTTGTCTGTGCCTATGACAAGAAAAGGAATACCGACATGAGCACTGCTTGACATCAGTTAAGTAGGTACTCCTGGTTCGTACAATACATGTATGAACTGCACTTGTCTGTATACATTTAGGTCTGGTGATAGGATGGGCGCATGCAGAGACTTGGCCGTTGACTCGCAGTTCCCTATCAGTGATAGGCGCTGAGAAGGGGCCCAATCACTAACCAGGGTACGTATGCAGGCTATGTGGATGTGTCATGCACCGAATACAAGCCCCGGGTCTTATCGATAGGATACTATCAATTTTGCTCCATACGGTACACATATATGTAGGTACTTGTAGCATACTATGGTAGAGCATCAGCTTCCAACATTGAGGTACTTAACGCTAAACTGCCGTTTGTCACGGTGGCGAGTGGGGTATTTCAGGCACCTGAGCAGAATGGCGGCAGTGCCCAGCTTTTCACTCACGCATCCAGACAGGCAGACATTCAGGGCCTTGGTTCACAAGTAGCAACATTTTGAAGACATGTAGACACAACTTACGAATAGAATAATAGCATTTAGATGACTCCAAATATCAAATATTCTGTCCTTTTAAATATATCTCAACTAATCCTATGTAATAGTCTTCTTTACGCTATGATCGTTTCAAGCGATTTTAGTCTTATCTTAAGAACATATATGACGTTCATGTATAGGTAACGAAGTCGTCTACCAGGTCATAAGTGCAATAACTTGAATCCTGGAATATCCACATCTTGTAAATAGTATTCAGCGCTTTATTGCATTCCCTGGACTATATAATATTTATTTATTCGCCTCGTCCATGGATGGCTTGGACATTTGATTCTTTGCCTCTTCCACCTGCTCTACTTTAGGCCTAGTTCAGGACCGTAATGCCGCCGCCCTCTTCCCTACAGTACGCCTTAGCGATCCTTCTGCCGACCGATTCACCGCTCCAATATGCGCCGGTAGCCGTTCCCAGCGCGACGAACGGCGCGGTATGCTCGCCGGCGAGCCAGAGCCCACGGTCTGGAAGGCCGTCGCGCATGGTCTCGATGTCGGCGTCGCCCTCCTCGAGGCCGACCTGGAAGTTGCTGTAGCTGCCGTTGCCCGCGAACATGTCCGCCAGCCACGCCGTCGCGAAGCAGCCCGTCGGCTTGCAGGCCGATGCTCCTTCCTCGTAGCGGGGCAGGCGCGAGTAGTATGGCCTGAACCACGCGTACAGAAACGCGTCCCTCTTTTCTTTTGTGGGCAACCGCGCGAGCTCGCCCGTGAGGTAGCGCGACTGGTCCCCGTACGTGTAGAATAGCAGGGTCGGGTGCGAGGTCTCCGGCGTCAGGGACGCCAGCTCGACCATCTCCTGGTTCCACTTGTGCGGATTTGACTCCGGGGCGTAGTTCGGTGCGAGCCATTGACAGAACCCCTGAACTTTGTGTTCCTTGGAGTCAGATGTGAGCCAGAACGCTTCTGGGAAACTGATGTAGACCTGCCGCCACGGTGTTAAGGTAACTTTCCAATATCTTGTACCTTCTTGTGGGGATCTCACCTTCTCAAGAGAGCCGTAACCGATGTTCTCGATTGCTTTGGTTAACCTTGCGGGCAAGGGCGGGCTGAATGTTTCAGTGTGGTGCTGTTTCAGCCACCCAAGCGGCGCCGTTACAACAACTTCATCGAAGTTGAAGCTTTCCCCACTACGAGTCAGAACCTTTAGCTGACCACCGTCGTCACTACTACTTTGAATACCTGTGACCACTGTTTCGTATTTGATCACAGCACCTTCTAGTGCGGGTTTCGCTATACGTTCTAGTATCTTCTTATAAGTCCCTGCACAGAAGAGGTTCTCTGGCACAGTGTCAGCCCAGTCATTTCGCGCTGAGCTCAAGTCTAGGTCAACCTACCGCCCTCTATGCATTCTTCAAGCCAGAAGTACTTCAGACTCTGCGTAAAGATGTGACTGCCGACGAATGCTCCCCAAGATTCCGCGATCTTGAAGATCATGTCTCGCTCCCTCTCAAAGTCCGGCTTGGTGTCCGGTATTCTTCTCGCGACCTCCTTCTGGAAGAAATCCCAGAGACTCTCACTTGGACTTATCGTAGCGCAGTGCTTGTTGCTGTGGCGGAACGCATCCTCTATGATGTCCCACATGATACTGGAGTGCCTCTCCGACTCAGCTAATGACAGGAACTTGCCATTCTCATCAAGCACGTATGTCCGGTTATCCCAGGATCCAGTTGCTGTCTCCGTCTCTTTAGCGAGGTCCAAGATCGGGTTGTCGTTTGTCCCGTGAATCCAGTTAGGGCCAGCATCCACTATGTGTCCGGAGGGCAGCGTCTCCTGGTGAACCCGACCTCCCAGCCTAGCGCGACCTTCTATCAAAGTCACTTGGAAACCATGGTGGAGTAGGATATCTGCGCACCGCAGACCGGCCAGTCCAGCGCCAATGACAGCAACATGGGGCTTCCGATGGTAGATCTCGGCTCGGCGCTATGAAATGTGAGTATGGATGTGTAGGAAAAAGCAACTTAGTTACGCAAGCGTTCCTGCAGAGGCGGACAGAATCCTCAACTGCCGCATGTCACCAGCATAAGCGCGTCGTCTGAAAAAGGTGTATCAGGGGTTAAAGGTTTTAGATACCTTTCCGATGTTATTTACTAGCGTCGGTTGGTCCAACATTCTCCCAGGGTTTCCGGCGACGGTGCTTTGTAGACGGCAGGAGGTGAGATCCTTCCAGATGCGAGACGAAGTTCGCTGGGAAGCACTAGTAAATGACAATGAATGAGCATCCATGATTCAGTAGTAAACTTAATTTAGGAGGCACGGTGGCTGTTGGAACATATACAGCGGGGTCAATGTTCTCAAATAAAACGAATATATGCAACACAAAAGTCTTGTGACAAGAAACTGCGAAGGAGGCTCTAGGAGAACGAGTGGGTAGTTCATATAAAGAGGTAGCATAAAGGAATTCTGTTAATACCTTTCGGTAGGCGGATTAGAAGAATGGGAGTACAACTTCAATGCAATTATGTGACGGAAGGGGCATAGGTGAAACGACAGAAAACCACCTGGAAGCTTCACATCTCCGCCGAAATTCAACAATGCCGACTGTGCCAATAAGAGAAGGAGCGGCCCAAAGAGAAAATAGTCGCTAAAGGTTTGGATAGGGGAGATAGGGGCGTTAGGGGCGCCTTCGAGCGTCCCGGTATAAGTGGATGCAATAGATAATGAGAATCATGACATGAAATCATATATTGGAATGCCACGCTTCATGTTGCCGTATTCTGATTGGCTAATGCCTCCTAAGACTCTTTGAACTTCGTATAGCCACATATCAGGAGACCTTACCTCCGTAGACCAAGTGGCCTATGTGGGGAACATTGTGGTGCAGTGGAATGGAGAGACGTTTAGTAGGTCTTTGTCAAAATAAGAAAATGCTCTTACCAAAACAATATGGAAAAAGAGATTCGGTAAGTCCCATGTAGTAGGTCTGAAATTCCACAATCCCTCTGTTTCCGAGGACTCTTTGGAGCAAATAATGCTATTAATTATCTTCAGAGCTATCTCAACAGGAGTTGATAGCGATGAGTGGAGAACCAGGCCACCCTCAAAGCCCCGTTATAGGTGGGACAAGGGGGATGCTTGTAGGCATCCCGAACTTCCCAACACGAGGGGACCACCTGACGGCTGTGTCTAACGTTAGAACTGTCAGATACCCGCCCTTTGAGGCGCTAACTCAGCGCTGCAGGTCTTCATGCGGTGCAACCGATGGCTTGCATTATCTCTGACGTGGAAGCAACAGGGCATTTATTACTATTGACTTGGTGATATTTTGCTCGAGATTAAAGAACACGGCATCACCTCCATCCCTACATATTAACTTATACAAATGGTAATCCTATTTTACCGCTTATCGTATACATACCTAGTTAATAGACTGTTACCTAAAGCTTTTGCGCCTGCTAGTGCAAATACTCTACAATGCTCAATGAGGAAACCCCTGACACACACACCGTGAGACTCGCTCGGACTATTACTTCCAGTTACAGTAGCATGCGCTATTAGTATAAGACGAGTCGGCCAGACTACCGATTTCAGCTCTGCTCACAGGACCATTTCAGTGGCAGGGATCTCTATATGATTCATGAAATCTGGGGAAAACACCGGCTGACGGGAGAATGGTTACTGTAGCCCCAGTTCTCCTGCGCCAATTAGAGTCCTCGGAAAGCCACTTACGTCGGCATGTGGCGCCTTGGGAAGAACGAGCCGAGGCAAAACGTCACTCCCCTGCGTTCGGGGAAGCTCGTGGCAGCGAAGCGCGCCGCTATAAGCAGTTCTTATAGTCAGTAGCATTCCTGTGTAACTACTTAGCTAGGATATAATTCTTGTAACCAGGCCAATGAGAGAACTCTGACTCCGTCTCTTGGTCCCGTGTCATTCATTCATCGTGGTCCCTTCTGCCTAATACAATTCGATCCCGTTGTGCAGAGTGTAAAGGCTTGCTGCTTAGTTGCTAGACCCAGTTGAGGCGCTCTAACCCACCAATCCTTCTCCCATCTCCTCAAGATGTCCAAGACATTCACGCGGGCCGAAGTGGCCAAGAACAACACCGAGGACTCGTTGTGGCTCATCATCGACAGTAAAGTCTACGATGCGACGGAGTTCGTCGACGCCCACCCCGGCGGCGAGGCTGTTCTGCGCCAGGTGGCAGGCCAGGACGCGACCGCCGCGTTCTACAACCTGCACCGGCACGAAGTCCTGACCAAGTACGAAGACCTCTGCATAGGCACGATCGAGGGCGAGAAGCCCCAGGTCTTCACGCCGAAGCCGGGCGACCTGAGCCCCGTGCCGTACGCCGAGCCCCTTTGGCTGACGCCGGCCTTCAAGTCGCCCTACTACAACGAGAGCCACCGCCGGCTGCAGAAGGCGATACGCGTATTCACCGAGACAGTCGTCATGCCTGAGGCGCAGGCGCGGGAGGCAGACGGGAAGTACATCAGCCAGGAGCTCGTCCAGAAGATGTCGGAAAAGGGCATACTTCACATGCGGATGGGGCCGGGGAAGCACCTGCACGGCGTGAACCTCCTGGACGGCGCCGTCAAGGGGGAGGAGTTCGACTACTTCCACGACCTAATCATGGCGCAGGAGGGCGTTCGGGTCAACGCGCGCGGTTTCCAGGACGGTAGTCTCGCGGGCATGGTGATCGGCCTGCCGTGCGTGATGAACTTCATGAAGGACGAGCGGCGCAAGAAGGCCATCATGGACGAGGTGTTCAGCGGCAAGAAATTCATGTGCCTGGCGATCACGGAAGCGTTCGCGGGGTCAGACGTCGCCGGCCTGCGGACGACGGCGACCAAGACCCCCGACGGCAAGCACTACATCGTCAACGGGACCAAGAAGTGGATCACCAACGGCGCGTACAGCGACTACTTCGTCACGGGCGTCAAGACGGACAAAGGGCTCAGCGTGCTGCTCATCGAGCGCGGCGAGGGCGTCGAGACCAAGCCCATTAAGACGTCGTACTCCCCCACGGCCGGCACCGCGTACATTACGTTCGACAACGTCAAAGTCCCCGCCGAGAACCTGCTCGGCGAGGAGAACAAGGGAATCTACGTTATCCTGAGCAACTTCAACCACGAACGCTGGACCATGGCCTGCGCGTCCATCCGACAGTCCAGGATAGTCGTGGAGGAGTGCCTGAAGTGGGCGCACCAACGCCTCGTCTTCGGCAAGCGGCTGATCGACCAGCCGGTCATCCGACAGAAGTATGTTCCCTTCCCCTTCCGTCCGCAGTTTCTCTCCAGCTCCACTTCTCATTTTTTCTCTCCGCACTCTGTTTATCCCAGCTGATCCCCGTTACTAACATGAAACGAATAACAGGCTCGCCAAGATGATCGCACTTGTGGAGGCCAACCAGTCCTGGCTGGAGACCATCACCTACCAGATGTGCAACATGCCCTACAAGGAGCAGTCGAAGCACCTCGGCGGGCCCATCGGGCTGCTCAAGATGAGCATCACGCGCGCGGCGCACGAGATCGCCGACGAGGCCGTCCAGATCTTTGGCGGCCGTGGCCTCACGCAGAGCGGGATGGGCAAGGTGATCGAAATGTTCCACCGCACCTACAAATTCGACGCGATTCTCGGCGGGGCCGAGGAGGTGCTGGGGGACCTCGGCGTGCGGCAGGCCATGGCGAGGTTCCCCAACGCGAAGTTATGAGCGGCGAGGGAACAGGTCCCTCTAAGGCTACGTGTGTCGGTGGCTAGTTAGTTACCAGCCCTGTTGAAATGGGTTACATTATACTACAATCCTGACCGGGTTGGTTACGTGTTTTGGCGTTCTTTGTAGACAATGGGAGTCATATAGGGGGCTAAGGAAATTCAGGTACTGATCGAATCAGACATAAAGTTCGCTCGCAAAGCTACCGAGCTGGCATCTCACTTCCCATTGCAAATGTACCCTGAGTGCATCTGGATTCGTGACAAAGTGTCACTTCTAGGGAAGAGACAATCAACCACACCATCACCAGGAATTTAGGATGCTCTATGGACCCCAATCATAAAAGGGGCGACAGGGGCATCGTTTCGTTGGTGGCCTTCTCTGGGTGAGCAGACCTGTCTATCTTTACACTCCTGTATGTAGGCCCGCACTTGACATGCCGAACGTTCTTTAGGCCGTACTTTCCTGGTTTGCCCACTGAATCCAGAAAACCACCTGCCTTGTGATATGAAGCAACCGGGGTGTTTATAGAGCCAAGATACACAGTCAGACAGGAAAACATTTCTTCGGGTTGATGGAAAGGAACCCAGGCGGCTTGTGGGTTAAGGGGATGGTAATCTTTTCCATATCAAGTTGAGATTGTAAGTCGTTCCTTTGGCGTAAGATAAGCAGTCGCGATTGTCTAACGCGCCATAACCTGCCTCATGATGCCTAACAATCGCCAACTCGGTATCCCGGCCAGAAGCTTTTCAGCAGTGCATAAGGGACGGTCATCAATACTTGCCCGCCATTGTGTTCCGGATTTCTTGTGGACGGTATGCTCTTCTATGCATCCCTGCTAACGGAAGGGGGAACCCGCTACTCAGAGGCTCGCGGCATGGTGGAGCGGGTTAGCAAGCCAACATGCACAGGAGCGTCCCAGTCCAAAACCCAGACACGACTGGTGGTCGAGTTGAAGTACGTCGATGACTTATGCGACCCGGCAAGTTGAGCCCTTCAAAAATTCAATCGCGCCGAATACCTGTCAAACATCCTATCCGGAATTCGTGGAAGACGGCATTTCCCAAAAGGGAAGCCCTTCTTTGTAACTATCACGAGTGATCCTTCCTGCCTTTCCAGCGATTCAGCCATGTACAAGTCCTTGCTTCCTTTGACCGGGCTCGTGGCCCTAACCAGCGGCCTCGTCCTATACCGTCAATCAGCACAGAATGGCGTCGAAATGCCGGATATCGAGGCCATCATGTCCGTCGACGAGTCCAGCTTCAAGAGTTACGCAGCCAGCTTCCTGCCCCGCGGCGGCAACGAGAGCGAAGCCGGCGGGACCCCCTCGCGCTGGACGTGCTCCGCTCAGGCGCTTTTCACGTGGGGGGAGCTAGACGATGGCCACCCAGGCCTATTCATCACCAACGCCGACGCGGCAGCCTACCGGGGCTTCTACATCTACCATAACAGCTGCGACTCCATCCCCTACAAGTACATCTGGGTTCCCCCGAGCTCGACGCGGTTCGTCGCGCTGCCGCCTCGCTTTGAGGGCCGCATCACCCGCGGCGTCGACCAGTGGAGCCTCAGGGGCGTGCCGCAGACCCTCGCCACCTGGTTCGAGTTCTCAGTTGACCGATATGGCTGGATCTGGGGGGATGTCAGCCGTAAGTGATTTCCGGAATTACTTCTCGCTGTTGGTTCCCTAGTCCATGGCCCCTCGTTCCACGTGGGAGTTGTACGGATTTTGTAGTCGGCGAAGTGCGCTTTTATCGCGGCTGCTCGTCAAGTTATCCTAAACCAACTGTCACTAACTCTTAGCCACTGCAGTGATTAGGGGCTGCGACGGCGCCGTGGTCATGTGGGCCACGGACGGGAGCGGAGCTTGGAAGGGCTTCGTGCAATCCATCCTCGAAAATGCACCTCTCGACGCCTACGACCGGAAGGACTCAGGAGTCTGGGTTTTGAAGGCCAGCGTGAACTGGGACGGCAGCATCAACCGCAGCGTGCGGGACTGGGAGTACTTCCAGGTCGGTCCGGAACACGTCTACGTTGATGATTGGCACGGAAATCCCGTCATCACTTCTACAAACGGCCACTTTGGAACATATTGGCCTGCTGGGAGACCCTGAGGAGTGTCCCACGGTTGTGCCTCTCTGAGGGTCGTAACTACACGTATGAGCTAGGTTGATGACGGGAAATCAAGTCGCCTGTGTAAAGGGCCTTGTAATTCAATAATTCTAATGTTAACCTGTTAATGGTCGCTGATTAAATGGCCATCGTGCTTTCTACGACTTGAATCGCCTGTATACGCTTGTGTTGACTTTTCTATCGCTCGCTCTGAGTGCAATGATATTTAACCCTAGGGGTGTGTCATATTCGATTGGTAAGAGATCAGATGCCAGTTTCCACAATTTAACTCAACGTAAGAGATCGCACCTAGTTGACATTGGAGCCACAATCTTCCGAAAAATAAAAACGCTTAACCTTCTCACACTCGCTCTCCATACAGCTCCGTCCTAGAGATAACACTCGGTTAAGATCGTAGCGATTACTAGAATGTTAAGCGGGTGTATCAGGAAGAGGCAGTAGAGCACGAGAGCCAATGCAATCATAATCCACGGAATCGGCAGGTACTGGACGATCTTACATGCGATCAAGAACCCAATCATCAGAGACAACACCGTCACAGCGAACAGGACGAAGAAGGCAAAGCCGACGCCCCTGGCTACGAACTCCGGGAACACCTTGGAGCTTTGGTTCTGATGTGGAACCCGACGCCGGCCCTTGCTTTTAGTCTAGATTTAGTTGTGTGGGTTTCGGGGTTGTTGGTCTTCTGTGCGGGAAGGGAGGATATACTGGGGAACTCTAATGCGCGGACCACGTTGTTCTATCAAAGGGGGTAATGTTGCCTTATACAGGAGAGTCACTTCTAGCAGTTGTTCCGTTTTTTTTGGGAACAATTCCTTTGTAGCGTTCTGTTTGGACTGTAGCACTGTCTCCCCTTTGTATCTGTTAAGACGCACGAGCTGACACCACCAAGGCGCTCAACAACGCCGCTGCAACTTGTCACGGAATAAGGGGGACTTGAACTCTCCTACCATGGATCTTTTTTGGCTGATGACCTACCTAGCTCTCCCACACATCGTAGTCCGGGATGTTCTCCTCGAAGTAGACCTCTCTGACTTGACGAAACCCGACTTCCGGGGCATCAAACGGTAAGTGCTCCTCGTTGACGCTCGCGACGAGCGCGAATATGGCGCCCTCGAAGACGCTGAAGCCGCTCGGCGGCCGCGTCAGACACCGCGACGAGAACCCGGCCGTCCACGTGGGCTGCTGCTCGTCATCATCCACGAAATACTCGAGCCTGCCGGTCGGCGGCTCGGCGCGGATGTGCAGCGTCAGGCCCTCGGGAATGATTGACGTTGTCTTGATTTCGTCCCCACTCCGCAGCAGCAGTGGTCACTACCGTAAGAGCGGGTCCTAGGTACTCGGGGAGTCGCGCTCGAAGTTCGTGTAGAGACACGGGCCCCGTCGCGTTGGTGCAGCCGCGCACCCTGATGTCCTGATGTGTGTTTGTGTGGTCGTTGACGTGCGCCGAGATGCCGACCGACTTTCAGGGCCGGAGGCCACCGCCCTCCTCTGTGGGTTGGCAACAGTGTGGCGGAGAAGGTCATGTTGAGCGATGTCTGCTTCCTGATCGGGGCCGCCGGCAGGTCTCGTCTCCGAGGTTGTACACGTTTGATATTAAGATCACGCCCGCCGCCCGGGTGCCGCCGCTCACGCTGGTGTTGTTGGCTGAAGAGACCATCTTATTGTCAGTAGTGTATGGAGTCCGCGACTGATCTTAGGAGCATAATCAGCCCAACTCGGAAATGAAAGCGCCATGGTAGCAGCCTCCCAAGATCACAAATTCATGTTGTAGACGAACGTCCACCCGGCAGTGATACTCGGAGGGGCGGTACAAGAAAGACATCTCAAGTATGGCAACTTTGCTCCGACTAATTTTGCGGCGAGTCCTTACTCCGGCACGGGGATGTTGGAGATATGCTATAAAGGCCTTGGTAGCATGGCCTATGCACCTTGTCATCAAGGTAATGGCTTCAATCTGCAAAGGAATGTGTTTTCCTGCACTTTAAGGGGCTAGAGGTTTAAGTAAGATGTGGGGAAGATCTTTTCCTGGGGGTTGAGGGGTTTGGCGGGGCCGCTGCTAACTTAGCCCTTACAAATGGATTGCGGAATCTGATATACATTTATTTCTTATGTACTTGGTTGCAATCCGTCTGTCACCCGCCCGTGATTCTATTATGTTCTTATGTTGTTCTGGTTGTCATTGCTTAAACACAATCATATGCCTATATGTAGGTTGCAAAGAGAAGTTGTGTTAAATTAGCTGCAATCCCCATATAAGGTCTCAAATAGAAAGTGAAGCCTCGGCTATCAACAAATAGCCAAAATCAAGGCGCTAGTACCGTATTGCCAACCTCAGGCAGCAACAGCAAGCAAATCTTGCAATTATCTTTTACGCAAAGTGTCTCCATCACAATTTTCTTATCTAAACCTAGTACTCCTCTGAGACTTCCATCACCCAGTGGCTTGCGCAATTAATGCATACGCTTAACGAAATCGTGGATAATCAGGACACATTGACCTTGCCTTATCTGCCCCTATTTTGAATGAGTTACTAGTGCGTTCAATAAACCACCATTTGACCAAATTTGATTTCTCTTAACCCAATCCCAAACTTGCCTTCTGCTACTGTCAATAAGTGTATGATGCTGTCCCATATTCCTTCGGATTCTTAGGCTCTCAATGCCGCAGCATCGCAGATCACTTGAAAGTCCAATAGGGCTTACGACTCACCGTCTGCTATAGCCATGGCTCAATGGGATAGACCATGTGGTCTATCCGAGCACACGGAGGACCTGGCTGGTGGACTGATACAGCTTTAGCCCAACCCATTGAAGACGTTAAACAATGGCTTCGGCACAGGGCTCCTTTTAACATATAGAGTCCATGATACTGCTCGACGCTTTATTAAATCAGAATCTTATACATTTGGCAACCTCGAGGGACGCAAGATGAAGATCATAATCAATATCTTAGGGCAAAAGCCTATCACCGCTTCCTTCGGCTTCAGACATATAAGTGCTTGGGGCCTAGGGCTGCCTGCCCCATGAGAACCGGAATCACACGAACTAAACCTTTGGGGATGGGTGTGTCAACAGCACCAGCAGTGCAACGGCAAGTGCGAATAGGCACAAAGACGTCGTGTTTCCAGAGCACTTTCCTGGACGCCTGGAAGTGAATACAGTGCCTTGACAGCTACTGGGCAACAGCTAGACACGTGCCCTGTGAACCAGAGATACCTACAAGCTTTCGAGGTGCTGATGTTCTGCTTGGATGGCCTTCGCAGCAGCGATGCGACCGGGACGTTATGGAGGGCGATGTTGAACTTCTCTCACTTCACCGTGGACTGAGAAATCCTTAGTTGACCTCAAGCCTTTGCGACGACCACAAGCTTACTATGCCAGCTTGGTGGTGACCTTCGGTAGACTAGGTTTGTTATCTCCTTTAGGCAATCATTGTCTCGCTGGTGGTGGCCACAAGAGAGGAGAAAAGGGGGTTTGGGAGAGGACAAGGTCTCGCTTTCCGCTGCGTTCTCTGCTTGACTTCAATCAGCCTGGGAAGAGGTCTAAAGCATTGTCTGCGGTTAGACAAGAGGCTTCTGGATTACGCGTGTCTAACACTTGTTTGTTTCGACTCAAACTCGAAAGCCCACGTTGGTGCAAGACTCGGAACTCGACAATGAGGGCGCGGACAAGAGTCTTGGGTGCTGGTAAACTCTCAAGGGAGCCTTCAGTCTTGAGAATATACTTCTAAGGGCAGAAAGACAGAAATGCCTGGATTGTTGGTGTTTATTCTGCCCTATTTGGGCAGAAAATTTCCCAAAGCCTTACCAGCTGCCCTATAAACTAGGTGATGTCCTAACCATCCTGCAGTCGGGAAATTTTTGGAGGTGCCATTTGGATCCCTGGGGCAACGCCATGTATGTGCACTGTCTGCGCTTCTGAACTCGGGTTTTCTTCAACCCGGACCATATGGACTCAGCATCAATACTCAACCACTCTCAGAAACTTTCCATTCACTACCTTCACAGGTCTTCGACAACTCCGAGACCCAAACATAGGACTACAGCTTCTATCGATCGTACTCGGTATGTATGCCTGTTGATGTAGATAATAATCAGACATCTGACTGCCCATATCAACTATAGCCTGCCATGTCAAACTACACGCAATATAACTGCCATACGCACCAGTTCCATGGGTTGATGTTTCCCCAACCTGAGCAGGCAACAGAACGTCAGCCACAGGAGGATTTCGATCAGCCAATAGATCCTTGGCTCCTCAACCAAGATGGCTACGGAATGCCATTGGGTACTATAGAGGCCACAGCTGTGTCACCCTTTCAACAGCAAGACGCCTTCGTTTCTCAGCCAATGATGCCTCAGCCCACTCCCGAGTCGATGATGCTTCGACCCATTCCTGAATCGATGGTCCCTCCGCCTACTCCTCAATCGATGATCGCTTCGCCCAGTCCACTGCGTAGCGACATTAAATATGACCACGGAGTGCGCTACTATGGACTGGGCAACCAAGGATCCGGTGAGTCACCGCTGCCCGATAGGCCCCCAATCATCGTCACACATCACGCGGGGCGAACCATTACTCACTCGGGTATTACTCTCGAGATGATGGCTAATATAAGTTGATAGTGTCCCAACCGGTACTGCAGCGACAAGAAGTCGAAATCGACGACCCCCTTTGGACCTATGCTGTTGAGGTCTGGCCTCCTTGTGATTTTAGCAGATGTAAGTTATTCCATCCCTTTGATATTTTCCTTCTTGTGAACACCCACTTTCATATGAAATATATTACATTGTTGAGGTGATGCTTGTATGGGGGTATACCGATGTGACTCTTCACTTCACCTTGACTCGACAGACACGTGCAGCACATTTGTTTGCCTAATCTAAAAATGGACATGCGCCCGGCATGAGCCGCATGTGAGATCTAGAGACCCACATACATTACAACCTCATTTTTCAGGCCGCTAACTGTCTCGGCCTTTGCAATTTACAGTCGAGAATCAAGTGCTCCGGAATATTGTCGCAATCCAAGAAGCCTTCACCAAGAAGGGTATCGATTACGGTTTCTGTCTGGTCAACCCTGTCGGTGACCGGCACGACCTTTGTCGGCGCTATACGCTCCCTCGCCGATACCGAGACAACGAGCGGGTTCGGCTCGACTTCCTCCAGGTGTTCAATGCGAACCGGCCCTATAACCTGTCGCTTCCAGCTTACCGATTCAAGATGAGCGTTGTCAGCAGCTACGAGCCTAAGGACTTCCATCTTAACTCCGATGCCTATCCAAATATCGCCACTGATGGGGGCCATCACCCCAGCGATGCTGCGTCTGCTCAAGCTCAAGTAGCTCGACTTTCCCCGTCTGCACTTGATCAGATTGCTGCCGAGGTAGCCAATTATAGCCCGGCGCATGATGCTACCCTGCTCCCTCCATCGCCAGGGGCGCAAAGCTTCTTTGGGCCCCTCACTCCGCCTGAGGCATTGGCGTCCCCTGCAACCGTCCCCTCGCACGGTCTCAGGTTTGAATCAGAGACTTCCCCAACTCCTCGCAGTAAGCCTATACCTAAACCCGACCGCGAAGTATCCAAGACAGACGACGGAAAATTTTACAAGTGCACATGGCCCAACTGCAGCGAGGAGGTCAAGATTTTTAACAGGAAGTGCGAGTGGAGGTGAGAGATTATAACCATCCGAGCTTTCACTGCGTCGAGGAGCTAATTTCTCTAATAGTAAGCACATGGACAAACACGACCGGCCGTACCGATGCGAAGTCGAGGGGTGTGAGAAGCTGCCAGGATTTACGTATTCCGGCGGTCTCTTACGCCACCAGCGCGAGGTCCACGGGCAACACGGCGGTCCCAAGAACCCCCTGAACTGTCCGCATATCAACTGCAAGCGCCACACCGGCAAAGGATTCTCCCGGCTGGAGAACCTCAATGAGCACCTACGAAGGGTCCATACCAGCGGCGGTGGACAATCTCTAGCGGGCAGGGAGGAAATCGATGACAGTGCGAGCGTGACTACTACCGAGAGGGTCGGCGAGAAGCGGAAGGCTGATGACGACCTTCGTGAGGAGGTCAAGAGGCTTCGCAACGAGAACTCGGACTTGCGGCAACAAGTCGAGGCTCATAAGCGCCAGCAGATCGCAATGATGCAACGAATCGCCCACATGCAAAGCATGATCGATGCCAAGGAGAAAACCAGCCATCCCAACGGCAACGACTTACCGGGAGCGGCATTGTTCAACGACCAGTCCCATGACCTGCCTCCTTATTGATCTGCTCTTTGCAGAGCCGCTGCATGTGGCTGCTACTACTCCCCTACTATGAGCCCTTTTCTTCGAGTCATTGCCCACATTTCTTTCGTCTTTCCTACAAATATGTGTTTTTTCTGCTCCCTACAGAGATGAAGAGCGCATAGAAGTTTTGGCGCACGATACCCCTACTTTTGTATCACATCCCACTTGTATTTTTCCGGGATGATCGCATGGCGGCGGGCGTTTGTGGCCCGGTTTGATGAAGGTTGGCTAAAGTCGGCCCGTCTGGTACGTGTGGACTTTTGGTGTTGTTGGTTTTACAGAATGCGACGATACAGGATGGCAAATTTTTGGAGGCGAATTGGTTGGCAGGCGCTTTGTCTCGGTTTTAGACATTATGATACCCCCTTGAGTTTCCTTCCATTTTCAGAGTCGATGGAGACGACACTTTGTTACGGGCGTCCCGATGGGCCGCCGGCTGTATACATGGTATGTATGGACATAACACGAGCTATAGACGGCCATGTCTTCATGCCCCTTGTAGAATTTATGTACACTTCTGCTGCCCCGTGTCGAGAACCGAGGTAATAGTTTATGTGATATATGCCTTTCTTAGCCTTTACCGAGATAACGGTACGTTCCATACGTCTCGTGGAACTCTGTCCGGACAGGTAGTCGACTGTGCTTATGTCTGTTTGGCCGACTTTTGTTATTCATTCCATTTTCACTTAGTTCTCGCCTTGGAGTCATACCATTGTGGATGAACCTTTCCTTCATCCGTACCCTAAGCGCCACTCCCTTCACTACAGATTCGGGGTCGCCGTCGATCGATCGGCCAGATATATCTGGAAGGGGCCTTACTACCTTCACCGAACTTTGCGGTCGCCCCCAATAGCGATGCCAAGCCGTACCATACCGACGGCCGTTTTCCCAACTCTTAGGCAGGCAGGCGCTTACTACTCGATGTCGAGGTTCAGTGCTACATACACATACATGCGCATCCCGACCTCCTAACGTCGATTCCGGCCGTGTGTGGTTGAAGCCTGGCTGGCCGGCGTATTATGACGTAGCCGATCCTCTTGCTGAGAGGATACGGTTGCGTCTCGTACCCGACGCTTATATAATACTTCTTAGTTACATGTATGTACGTAGGTGCTAGTGAGAACCTGGGTCGTGGCCTTTTATATTTTATACGATACACGAAGCCCGGGATGCTGCGACTATAGTGCTTAGGAATTGACCAGCTTTCTTGCAACGGGAATTCTCTTTTCCTTTGGTACACAGAACAAGGGGACGGTTGTTGGACAAGGGGAAAACCGGTAACGTGCCAACTAATTAGCGACTTGGAGCGATACGTATAGGAAGATGCTGCAGAGGTTGCCACGATGGGGAAATGGCTTGTTATGCACGAGGTAACTCTGCAGGCGCGCTCCTATCCGATTAGGCAAGGAATGATCGCTCATATCTAAATATTCAGTGGTATTCCTCCGCTCGTCGGGCTCTTCGCTAGCCGCCCTCGCCATGATCCATCGTAACCTTCACGGGGGCATCCTAGGAAACAACGTTTGCGCCCTCCGTCTATGTCCTCATAACTACGCGGCGGTAAGGAGACCTGGCATTAAAGGAGGAGATGTTCGACTGTCCTCCGCCCCGAGGCACCAAGCGTTTTCAACCCGACAATAACGCTGCCTTCGCCATTCTGATATACAACGTCAGGGGTGACAGATCGGCGAGCGTCATCTCACGCGGCGCCGGCCTCCAGCCCTGCGCCACGGGCAGCTCTTCCTTCGTCAGCCACGCGGCGACGCGGTCCTTGGGCGCCCGAACGCCGCCGTAGGCCGCAGCCAGGTCCTCCACGCCCGCGCCTTCGGGGATCGGGCCGTCGCTCATGGTCAGCAGGATGAGGCCGACCTCGCCGGCCGTCTGGGTCTCGACAAGGGCCGACAGCGGCGGCGGGCCCGACAGCGCCTCGACGCGGACGCGGGTCCGCGCCAACGACGCCACGTCCAGGTAGTCGGTGTCGCTGTCGGCGAGCAGGGCCTCCAGCCGCTCCGGGTCGAGGCGCAGGCTGTCGCCCGAGGAGTGGTCGTTGCGCGTCAGCGAGGCCCGATGCTCCGTCACCTCGGGTGTGTCGAGGTCCACCAGGTCGATGCTGCCCTTGCCAAGGAGCTGGAAGGCCTGGGCCGCAAGGCTCTGGCCGAAGCTGATGTGGAGGTTCAGCCCCTCGTGGAGGGCGGCCCCGAAGTCCTGGATCGTCAGGTTCCGGCCGTTGTGGGGGCTTTTGTGCGGCGGGCTTCTGTTAGTTTTCTTCCTAGCTATATAAATGGGGCGGAAGTCATGGTTCGTCCTTACAGGTAGCCGTGGTTTGCCAGCGTGTTTAGCATCGGGCAAGGGCTGCGCGAGTCAGATGGACCAGGCGCGACCCATGGCTTCACGGAAAAGGGGGTGACGGCAGGTCCATGAGGCAACGCGGCTACTGCCGCAGTGAGCGACAGAAAGGTAAAAGCACGCATTTTTGGCGAATTTCTAAAATGAGCGACTGGGAGAGAGATCTCAGCGATTTTTGCGCGAGCAAGAAATGAAACGCATCGATTAACCAAAGGATATAATGGAAATCGGCAAGCTCTTATGGGGCAGCTCAGCCAAGCATATCTTTTGCTAGCCCGTGCCTGAGGCGACTCCTTGGTCCACGACCGCCACCTTTAACAATGGTCCTGCCAAATTTAGCAATTACCGGCAATTAGTGAGGGCCGGGAGATATTGCATAGCAGTGTCGTATTGGGGGGGCCAGGGTGGCCATCTCTCCCTCGGTAAGCATGAGCGAGGCCCCTTCCAGGGCGCAAGCACGTGAAACGAACCAAACGGGATTGCCGTTTCTACATTATTTTATATAGGTATTGCTTACCTTACACTCACTCCAGTGTAACAACAACACGGCGATGTGTTGGGCCCACCGAGTGATTGCGCGGCTCAACGTGTTCCCATGTTAGCAAACCGATTTGGTTGATCCTGAAAATACACACAACAACCACATACGTTTGGCAGCCCAAAGGAATCACACGAGGGTTTACCCATAAAAAGCCCACATATCGACCCCCTACCCCACCAAATTAAACCCCAGATCCCAAGGGGTTATTCGAAGTATCGACGGTTCGACCGAAAGCTCCTTAGCAATACCCGATTTTATATACCGTATAAAATGGATATATTCCGTCCCCATCAAGTATCCATACGATACTTACATTGCTGTCTGTCGAAAATACTCGTCGAAAGTATTCAAAAGTACGAAACTAATACATAAACCCAAGAACCAGGATATCGGACTTTCTACTCTCTTTGTCGCCAACATCTCACCTAGTACCGCGCCCCAAAAAAATTGCGCCTCACACAGAGTTTGAGTATTGTTTGGTTCACCTACCAAAAATGTATGGGTATACACTCGTATAATCTAATTATGTACACAGCACAAAGAGCTCCTGCCAACGTGGACACCTTCTTGTTTAAATCGTGGGGCCGCATTATGTAATTAGTAAGATCTTACTTATAACCAATTATATGCCGTCTAATTATCATACTGCGGAGCTCGGTAAGCTCGAAAGTCCCCCCAAGGGATCCGGTCGTTTCATCAGCATCCGGTTTTTCGCTTGGCCGTCGTCAACATCCGCTCAGATAAGGTATTTCTATACTCTACCGCCCGTCTTCTTCAATAAGCAGGCGTTGCCCTGACGAGTAGCTGGTTCCCAAGATGTCATAGCCAAGACTCTGCCGAGATGATGTTCGCTGCCCTGTAGAATTGCTGCCCTCCTAGCTCTTGCGCTGTTCATAGGAAGCTTTGTTATAAGCTGCGTATAAGTGCTAAGAAGTTAGTCCGTTGAGCTCTTGTCAACTCCTCGTAAACTCCTCTTTTGAAAAATCCGGTCATTACACCCCGGTCTCACGACAACTTGGGGGTTATGTTCAGCGAACTACAGAAGGGTTGTCATCAGAGCAGACGAGAACTTTATCCCCTTCTATTACTATACTTAACCGTACCTTATATAATGGACCTCGGAACCCGTAATGCTTAGGCATATAATGGCACGGTTTTCTTTCTACCCACTCAGCCTTCTGAGCGGCTGTTCAGCTCCATCACTCAGGCACTTGGCACGCCAAGCCCTACGAAGACATCGGCCGTAAATCGAGTAAAAGCTATCAGTGTACATCGCGGTAGCATAAGAAGCAGATCTAAGTCATCCCGCGACATAGGATGGCCACTGTGTAAACACCAGATCGTTGGGCGCTTGTCTGGGCTGGCCCTCGTTATTTGCCATTCGTTACGGCTGTTTACGAGCGACTTGACCTCGTAGCAGAGAAATGCGTGAGCACAGCGTGTTTCGAATAACCATAACATGAGGCAAAGCAAAGACGCCTTCCCAAAGCATAATTTACACGCCCGCTCGGCGGTGAATTGGCCGAGACAACTTCTTAAAAGACAGCAGGTTATACGGCAGAGAGATGGCAGCGGGCGGAGGAACGGGTCCCTCGTTGGTGACCCCATAACTAGGTACCCATGGGAAGATCCCCCGCCCTATTGGTAAACCAAAGAAGGCTCAACTAATACGTGGCACAGTAAAAAAGAAAAATTGATAAATAAATCCAGGGGTCACCCATGGGTGCGCGGGTCAAAACCCGTGGTAAGTAGCGCGTCGCGTTACTCTAACAGTCCGAGTCCGACTCCGAGATAATAGGAGCCGGGTATATGACCAGAGACTAGACCTATCGATGAACGTCTCTTTTGCGACTCAAGCTCTAGAGCGACAAAACATAGCAGGAGCAAGTAGCTCGAAATGGCGGCAAAGGCGGAGGATTTCCCGGCGGCCACCAGCCGCCCTCGGCTTATCACTTCCCTATTCGCGCTAACCTTTCTCGCCATCTCGGGGGTCTCCCTTTGGCTCATAAGGCTGGAGCCGACGTCCGAGGGCGCGTTTGCCGCGTACTACGCGGAGGTGGACGCGCGGGCCCTCCCCGACGGCACGCCGCTGGAGACGAGATACACGGGGATCTGGGCGGTCGACTGGATGCTGACGTTCATGGTGGCGGGCTTCCTCCCGGGCGTCGCAGGCGCCGACGGCGGCGTGAGGCTCCAGCAGAGCTATCTGCTCCTCCAGTTCGTCACCGTGGTCGGTCTCCTGGCCGTCGAGGCCTCGCGCGTCAAGAACCGGTGGAGGGTCCTGAGCTTGTGGGTATTTATTTTTCTTCCGCTGCCGTTAGAGACATATTTTCGGGGCTCCGCGTAGGTCATATGCTACCGGCGGTGGCCTTCCGCGGGAAGCCGATGAATGGTACTTATATGCCCCGGTCTGTAACGTGTGCTGATCGAGTGGGCCAGCACCTCGACCTTCGCGTTCTTCTACCAGCTCCTCGGCGGCGCCGTCATCTGTCCGCTTTGGTTCGTCGCATATACCCTCACCTCGGCGAGAAAGACGTACTTCCTCGAGGGCAGGGGTGTCTCCTCGTCTCGCGCGAAGGCGCTGGTGCCGGCAATGGTTCTGGGCTACATCACCCCGACCCTCGCGATGTACGTCCCGTACGCCGACATCGCGACCACGCAGTACGTGATCGCGTTCTGGCAGTTCGCGCCGATAGTAGTCGACCTCCTTGTCTTCCTGTTCTCGGCTCTACTCCCCTCCTCTCCTCCAGCCAGCCCCCGCACGCCCGCGCCGGGTTCGGAATCGGGAGACATGAAGTACCTCAGGCGCCTGTACTGGGTCCTCTTCGTCATGGCGGCGCTCGACCACATCGCCACGACGGGCGCGATCCTGACGTCCGCGAGCCCGCAGCTCGGCCTCCGCCACGTGTTCCTGCCGAGCCGGGAGCGTCGGATGCTCGGCTCCGGTCCGGCGATGCACTGGGCCTTCCAGTGGGACCTGTATGGCATCTTCGGCGCGGCCCTCGTCTGGTGCCTCCACGAGGTCTGCGACCTGCGGCGCCTGCTCGGCGCGCGGGACATCACGGGGCCGGTGCCGGCCCTGGCGCTCGTTTGCGCGGGCGCCGTCGCGCTGGGCCCGGGCTCCATCCTGGCTGCCATGCTGTATTGGAGGGAGGAGAAGCTGGCGCTGCTGGACCGCCGGTTGGAGGGTCGGGCGAAAGCGGCGTAGGAGTCGGCTGGCACGGCCCTATCCGACTCGACGGTGTATGTCCTGCCGAAAAGTTCATACTAAAGCTTTTTGGGTATGATTCTGTACGATTCCTGGAAGTATCCCTTACTGAGCTCTTTACGCTCAAATATAGGAAAAGAACCAACCGTTTCTAGCGTATTGGAATGAGGATGAGGAGCTAAAGAACATGATAATCGCGGCAGTGATACTTGAAGCAATATTCACAGTTTCAGAGCAAGGAGCGAGCATGGAAATATCGAGTAGGTGTATGAATTTATTGCTAACCAGCCAGTACCTCATTAGACTAGCCTGGTGTGCTTTAGCAATTTGTTGCGCTTCTCCATTGTCTCTGCTCTGCTTTTCTCATAGCTCTCTTCAATATTAGAGGGGGTAATCCAATAAAGGGAACGGCAACAGTCGCTAAATCCGAGGTTTGTGTCCAGAATCTGGCACTGAAATGGTGTCACGGGATCCAAGCAAAGTAGCCAATTTTCCAGCGCTTTACCCCTGTTCCCAATTCAATGCAGCCGTCAGTCCACTTCAAGCCTAGAACCTGCCAGGTGGATTCATGCCTTTCATCCCTCATCGGACCCTTCAATAGGGTCATCATCAAAGACCGGCAGTTCCCGTATATTGAGTCTGCCGTCCAACGCTTTTTTCTTGGTTCTCCCTTTGCCTTTTCTTCGTACAGTCTTCGCGTTTTGGAAAAGGGACACCTGTGTCTCCATTGGGTCTCTTGAGCTAGCGTACTTTCCGACGAAAGACTTCGGGGCTGTGAACCGGAATCCATGTTCTGTTGTGCGTTGGTGGGGAGACCGTACCCAGGTAGTAGTTTTGGTTCCGGTGCTGGGTCCATTGCTCGAACCCGACGGGAGAGTGCCTTGGGTGGCCATATGGCTCTCGCTCGAAGTTTTTGGCGGTAAGTTTGCAGGTGAACTTTGCTTCTCGGTGGCTGAATGAACTGTTGCGCATGTTGCGACGGTCTCGAAATCTTGAAACTCGTTGCCAGTAGAAGCGATTTCATCGGTGTTGAGAGAAGAATCAGAAGGTTTCAGTTCTTGCGCAACCTGACGTACTGCTTCATCGAATGCTCTCTGTTGTAATTCATCGCTATCGGTGTCGAAGACAAATTTCATCCATGCCTCATCTTCTTGTTCTTGCTCATTAAGAATTCGAGTTCGGGAACCTTGAACAGGGAGGATTTGTTGAGGAGAGTTCACACTGTCCTGCCTCGTTGGTTCCTTGTTCAATTTCGCCTCGACACTAGTTGAGCAAGCATCCGAATAGGAACTGGTTCGAGAGGCATCCAAAAGCTTCTTCCCCGTGGGACGGGGAAACGAAGCTGATTCTAAGACAGGATGAGGTCCCGCGGCCATTGATGCTGACTTAGGGGAACTGTGTTCGAGCATAGCGTCTAGGGAAGGTAGCTCTACGTCTAGGTGCGATGGCAAGGCACTGACCCCAGGACTGACTGGTAGTCGAATCAGAGAAGCGTCGTGTGAAGAGGCCTGGGTTAAGGACTCGCTGCCCTTATCAGGCGACGCAAGGAAATCCTTCCATGTCTCGTGGTCTGCTCTCTGCGATGGCGGCATCGCGCGTGTAGGTCGTCCAACATGCACTTGAAGACTGTCTGGGCTTTCTGATTTGGATGGAGACCATTGGAGGACCCTAAAACGACCAGCTCGACGAGGGACAGGCTCGTGGATGACAGATGAAGAATAGACGACTTGTGGCAGGTACGCTTCACCCCGTCTAGGGGTTGTTACCGGAGGGAGCGTAACATTGAGGGCCTGTCTCCTGTCTCCAAGCGGAGGACTGTTTGAAAGCGGTAAGCTCGACTTATTCTCGATTCTTCTGTCCTTATTCAAGCTTTGCGGCGCATACAAATGACGAGCTTGGCTCGGGACTGGACTTGAAAGCTGGGTTGAAGAACTATTCAGAGCTCTTGGCACTAAACTATATCGTTTTCTGCTCCCACGAGACGTGGTCGCTACACTTGGTTGGATTTCTTGACTTCCGATCCGGATCCTCAGGGGCGCGTGCTGTCTATGCTGAATAGCTGGATTGGGCTTGCAATAGTCTCTGATCAGAGTGCCATCCTTATGACCTGCGTCAACCACATGGCGGAGTTTGCTCGTGTTTGTTGTATGACGATGCACGGTCTTGCTCCACCGAGAATTGTCATGGCGATTATGATGACGGGGAAAGACGATATCAAGAGGTTGCTGCACGTTCAATCCGACCCAGTCCGCTTTCCCGAGCAATCTGCGTTTCTTTTCGTGAAGGGTCGTAGAGTGGGCATCGTCTTCATCAGTATCTCGAGAGTCCCGTTGCCGCTTTTCCTCTCCTATAAGCAGAGGCGTTTCCGACAAGAGCTGTTTGATGCTGTGGTTAGTCCCTGGAGCGCGAACGTGCTCTTTAAGCTGATATTTCTCCTTCGACTGCTTGTTACAATGGGCATGCTGCGAAGGACTTGGATATTGCCCATGAGGGGCCTTAGACGGCCTTGGTTGATGCTGCAGTTGCCCAGTATCTCCACTACCCAGAAAAGATATGGTAATGGGACTCTGCTTCACGCCGTTATTGAACAGGTTGTTGCGAACCTTCGCGAAATGCTGCTTTTGTCGCACTAAGAGCTGGTTTCGCTGCCGACCACGGGCTAAGTTGCCTTCTGTCCAATTCATGATCGACGAACTCCGTGGTCACACTAGCGCCTCCTGAATTCATATATAGATTCTCATATAAATGCTGAGATAACATGATGATTTTGAGAAACGCGAAGGGGAATTTGGCGCTGGCGCCTAGTACAGAAATAAAGAATCGGAGCATGTCTTCTGGAAATCGGGCGCCACCAGCTCGCGCCGGCTTGTCGGTGCCATCGCCAAATGCTCCTTCCCTTCCATTTGTTTGGCCATACATGCACTTTTCTTGCCAGACCATGAAAACTTAGGTACCTACGTACCCTAGCCGTATAATTGTTTGCATGTGATAAAGGTCGTCAATCCCTCCTTTGAGCTTTTTGACTTGGGACTCCCATATCATCTCGCCATTACTTGACCACCCGGCACGACATTGAAGGCACGTGAGCTTTTGGCCGTCGACTGGACCTCTGCCATCCATGTGATGTATTAGAACTGCTCGTATTGTCGCCTGGCCAGGGTACTAATTGCAAATGATGATCAACTGTTTGCTTAGGCATCTGTAGAAGGGTGTTGCAAGTTAGATGATCAGTCGATACCCACATACTACCTACCTCGGTAGTCATTGGAAGATTCCTGCGCAGTTGCAACTTCATGATTCCGAAGACGTTCAGCCTACCTCGAAAATCAATTCACCTTTTTTTAAAAGGAAAGCTGGTGGAGTTCCAGGGACCGACATGGTGTACACCAACCATGTTTATATTGAGGCATATTCGGATGGCTCCTGTGGAAACAGCACCGAAGCGAGAAGCTCTGCAAACTTAGCTATCCGGCAAAATGTTACATGAGTTCCGACCCCTGGCTGGTGAGCGATTTTACTCCTGCGCGGAATTGTTTAAAGACGTGGGTGTTGGTAGTATTGTATAATTTGGACTTTGGCCTGGAAGGTCTTGGAGAAAACCCAATGGGGAAGCAATTGCAACCCCCAACCCAAAACCCATGCGACGGTGGCAGGTCGTAATCCAAATAATGGACACACTTTTGGTTAGTGGGTTCTAAGAAAGTGTGTCAACTCTTTTGATCACGACTTGGGTGGGTAATTGGAGTCGCGTAAAACATGTCCTAACAACCAATCAGCTCAAAGCGATAAGATAACCACTTAGTTTGCGCAATGGTTGAGTGCCGCATCTTTCGGTGCTGCATGGTACTGCCACATGGTTTCTTCAGCTCGCTCAGCCTCCGGGGAAATAGGGGTCTCGTGCTAACATGAGGCAGATATCGACAAGCCGGGATCGGGGACAAGGCTGTGGTTGGGCTGGGACAATATACTCCATAATAGATATTCGTACATATTACCTACATGTTTGCAGCGGCGCCAGGCACCCCTGAAGCTCGTGGGTGGACATGGTGGGTTCTGGAGCCGCCTGTTGCATCTGATATAGAGAATGCTTGATTTAGGTGAATATGAATATCAGAAGAGCTTCAGCGAGGCCATCCAAAGTCTGAATGTCAAGCAAGTTTTGCGTGATATTCATCCACTTACTGGGAAGGCCGCGTTGAATTCAAGGAACGCACAAGTGGGAAATCCCTCTGCGAACACTTCCCCTTCCCTACATTCTTGCCAAATTAGCCTGAGCTATTCAAAAGATTTCTTGGTCTCTCTGCGTCTCTCTCTCTTCCCTGCGCCTTGTATATGAAAAAATTGGGGTTGATTTCATTGGCTCAAGGGGGGAGAATCAATTTCTTCCCGTTAGCTCGGACTGACTTTTTGTGAACCCTGGGGAAGCCCAGTCGATCTGCAAGCTATGCGCCGCTTGCCCTTGCATGGAGAGATGCGGGATTGGGCTGGGGCGAAGGATGAATTCATGACAGGATTATAGTTGTCATGGTACGAATCACATTCTTCCGGTTTTCTACGCTCGGAAGAATACTGCGCATGGTTTCAACCCGTTGCACCGGTCCCCCACATGAAACCCCCCGCCATGGTGAACGATCGTCGGCGGCTTTGGCCTAGCCCCAGGGCTAATGATTATAAGCCCGAAGTTCGGATGTCGACTCGGTTCTCGCAGCCGTCAAAATACTGGGCATTTGGGAAAATGTCTCGATTACCTATACTCACCACAACCACGATATAGCGACTGTTGTTCCCCTTAATGTCCCTGGTAAAGTAACCCCGGGATGCTGGGTGATGGACGGACGTTAGGTGTCCTTTAATAATTTGGTAAACTTTATACCATGCTACCGATTATAAGTGCTTATGAAGTAAGTCGTAAACCACAGGTACGACGTCGGCAGCTACCTAGGTAGTTCTAAGTTGGAGGCATTGATAATCCTGCGTGTGCGAAGCGATAGGTAACGTAGTCTGATGGCAAAGGGACGTTCGAGACGTACTAACAGGTCGTGATCAAAAATAATTGAGACCCTTTTAGTTAGTGGGTTTAAGAAAGTGTGTCAATTACTGTGGATCACAACCCGACAATAAAAGAGCAGCTAACTATGTGATGTAACATGGGCGGGAGTTTGTGAGATGTGATCTCAATTTTTGGTGATCACGACGAGTACCGCGTCACCATGTTCGGCAGGTATCATCAACAGGGTCCAAGAGGATCCGCTCCACTTCATCAGTGGAATGCCTCTCCAGTCTCGACGCATTAGACCTAGGGCGAGAAACCCAATCAATATGAAAGTCGGTATTTCCAATTGGCGAATCCGCAAAGGGCCGAGATGCAATATAGCTGTCGGCAGGGACTTGGCGTCGGATGAGGGTTCCATTAGGATTCTAGAATGAAGGACATCCAGACCGCCGCTTGAAACACAATGCATGTGTATGTATTGTCTGACCGGAGGGTTACTACAAGTAGAAAATATCTTCCTGGCATACATCTATGGACATATGTAAGACATGTACCAGGAGTATCGACACTGCCAGCCATTAAGTGCCTATGATTGATTGGTACGTAAGTATGATACCCAATGACCCCGCCGCTGCCGCCACAAGTTGCTTGATCCACCCACTCGTGCCACCCTATAGAGAAGACGAGGAGGGGCAGCAGGGTCCAAACAGCCTTAACTATCCCGATTCCGACCCCACCATGAAGACTTCCTGGGATCGTCACCCCTGCAGCTACATGTAGGTATGTACATGCCACATGCATCATCCTCAGTAGTGCCTTGACTGGACGACACACCTCCCTTTTTCCTTCGGTGACGGTTAATGAGTACCTAGGTAGTAATAGGTACCGCTAACTTGGCCTCGAGGCCTACCTGGAAGCTCTTATCGTTTGGGTACCTACCCAAGGTTCAATTAGTTTGCGGTCTGCGGTACGTCTCGGCTGCTACGGGAATTCAACCAGTTACAAGGCACTGCCCCGTCAAGCTGATAAGGCCATCCACATAAAAGCCTCACCCGCCACCCATTGTCCAAACTTCTACTTAAACTTGAAAACCCTCGTCTTGTTCTCCTATACACTCATTCACAGGCAGTCCTTCCTATTATCAGATCAAAGAAATTGTTAAGTTCGCGACTTGTCATCTGCGACACTTTTTACCTTAGGAAAAAAAAAGGCCATATTTACCAGTTCACACATAACAGACCGCAACCATGGTGAGTAGTTCGATGCGCGAAACCCCACCGTACTGCCAACTCTGGCCAATTACCCCTCTCCATCACGAGACGATTTGCTAACAGAATCCTCCCACAGGCTGAGAACCAGTTTATCTCGTACACTGAGAACGTGAGCACGCGACCCCTCCCCCGGCCAGACAGATCACGAGTTTTGGTCTAGAGGGAAATGGTGCTTCCTGTCGCCAGGTGCAGCATTGGCTAACTCATTCGCTCTGTAGTTGATGAAGTACATGAAGCTCGACCAGAAGGGCTCCGCTATGGCGGAGTACGTCTGGATCGATGCTGATGGCGGTGTCCGATCTAAGAGCAAGGTACGTAAATTTGCCTTTTGGGCTATCTCGCTCAAATCACCTTTGTTTTTATTACTCGATAGCTTGCTGTCATGAATCACACCCCTACCCTCTTCTTGTATGGAGCCTAGCGGCGGCATACGCAGCGACTTCCTAATTTTAGCTTTGGCTCGGCCTTCGTGGCAAATCCTCCCGGGAATTTACGGGCGATTCTATCAATGACCCCACAAACCGCGGGCAGAAGGGGAGAGGAAAGCCTAGGAGTTCCGACTTCGCCTCCTTGGCGTTCTTCGCAAGCATCGGCTAGTTGGATTCAATCATCGACCCCCACACATGTGTCAAGTAGCTTGGTTCTGTCACGATCACAAGTAGCAACCCCTTGTAGTTCCAGCCAAGTGGCGTCATACCCTCGTTCCTCTTCGCATGCGACACTGTAAAGCATGGCGAACAGTTGCTAACATGACATGACCTTTTAGACCATCACGTCAGTTCCCAAGGATGGTTTCAAGCCTGAGGATCTTCCAGTCTGGAACTTCGACGGTTCCTCCACCAACCAAGCCCCTGGTGACAACTCCGATGTCTACCTGAAGCCCGTCGCTGTCTTCCCCGACCCTTTCCGAGGCGTTCCCAACGTCATTGTCCTGTGCGAGACGTGGAATGCCGATGGCACCCCCAACAAGGCCAACCACCGTCACGAATGCGCCAAGTTGATGGAGGCCCACTCCGAGCACGAGCCGTGGTTCGGATTGGAGCAGGAGTACACCCTATTCGACATGAATGACAGGCCGTATGGCTGGCCCAAGAACGGTTTCCCGGCGCCTCAGGGCCCCTACTACTGTGGTGTGGGTGCCGGCAAGGTTGTGTGCCGCGATATTGTCGAGGCTCACTACAAGGCCTGCCTGTACGCCGGTGTCAAGATCTCTGGTACCAACGCTGAAGTCATGCCCGCCCAGTGGGAGTTCCAGGTTGGCCCCTGCACCGGTATCGAGATGGGTGATCACCTGTGGATGGCCCGTTTCCTTCTTCACCGGGTCTCAGAGGAGTTCGGTGCGAAGGTCTCCGTCGACCCAAAACCCATTCAGGGAGACTGGAACGGAGCTGGTCTCCACTCCAACTTCTCGACCAAGGAGATGCGCGCCGAGGGTGGTATGAAGCACATCGAGGCCGCTATCAAGAAGCTCGAGGGCCGACATAAGGAACACATCGCCGTGTATGGCGAGGGTAACGAACAACGCCTTACTGGTAGACACGAGACCGGAAACATCGAGCAGTTCACATACGGTGTTGCCGACCGTGGTTCGTCGATCCGTATTCCGCGGGAGACGGCCGCCAAGGGCTATGGGTACTTCGAGGACCGACGTCCCGCCTCCAACGCCGACCCGTACCAAATAACGGGAATAATCATGGAAACCATCTTCGGTGCTGCTAAATAATTCTTGGATACCCACGCGAGACGCGGTGTTTTTTTATTTTGAAGGGGGGACTGTCCGTTAAATAGAATGAAGGCGTCTGTCACTTACAGGTTTGATGACTTCAAGAAGAATGACATAAATTTTCAGTATTACCTCCTCGTTCCCGAATAGTGCTAGATGCGCTACACACAATAGCATGCCGGTGGTAAATTACTCGAGATTTTTATAGCCTGATAGCTGGCTCCTTTTCTCGTGAAAGGAACTGCTGTTCCAACAATTTCACACCTACATCCCAATACCGAAATGGTCATCTATATATGAATAGGCCGATCTGAATATCTAATCTCCTTTTCCCGAAGGGCACAATATTCTTAGAAGGGAAGGAACTCCATACAGCTATCGGCCTAAGGAGGACGAGACAAAGGGTTGCCGTCTTGGTCCCGTTCTGGGCTATCAGTGTGGGTCAGGCGTCCCCGTCTGCCTGGCTGGACCTGGAGTCTTGTAAACCTGACAACGTCCCCCTTTACAGCCTCGCACGATGAGGCTATCCCTATATACACAGGAAGGTATCGGAAGTAAATAGCGAACAACCAACAGATGTTCAGGTCATTTTGAGTATAGTCCCTTGACGTATTAGGATATCAACGCCTCACCTCTATGAGACCCAGAGATTCTCACACCATATATCGCATCATATATTGTTAAGGGGGTGGCAAGTCTCTCGGTTTTTGCGATGTGGTGTCAGTCACTATATGCACGTAACGACATAAATAGAGCTAAGAGTAAGAAGATCATGTAAGCGAGACTCGCATTCAGCATGCCCCAACGTACCATCTGCGAGACGGCTTCAAAATCTCTGAGCCTACCATGATACTATGAGGACCTGACGCCTTTATCAGGGCCTTTGCTTCGCTGGTGAAGAAAGTGAATGTGATACGAGGCAATGCTCGGTATCCTGGATAAAGCGAGAGGAGACAACGTACTGCTGTCTGGCGTCTTGCATCATACACAGGTCCGAGGAAGCTGCCCGTCTCCAGTTCCGCCCGCCGTACTTGCCGTTAGTTGTCAGTTGATTATTTCTATGGGTCCTTTCTCTCATTCCAAACGTGGACTGCCCATCTACTTTCCTTGTCTCCTTCTTTCCCTCTCCTCTCTCTCATGATGATGGTGGTGGTGGTGGTGGTGCCGGTGACGCTGCTATTGCTACGGTCGGGTCTCTCGGTACTCAGGAATACCTCGAGACCACTGGTTATTCGCCTGCCAGTGGGCAAACTGGTGTGCCGCGGCCCAATATTTGGAACTCCAATACGTGCTCTCTTCATTTTCGTTAGAACTTTCGCTTCAAGTGGGGATCTGAGAAAGACATTACTTGCTGGACGTGAGATCTTGGTTTGGAGATGGAGCTCGATTCCACGTAACGTGCATAAGCTGAGAATTGTCGATTAAAGTCATGCTTACGAGGTAGATGGAAGGTCACGGCATCCCCTCAATATGAAGACAGCCATGCCCCGACTACTCTCAAGCATACCTGGGTAAGATTGCACCTCAATGATGTAAGGCAGCCTACAAATTGATTATTTCGGTCTAGACTGGCTACGTTCAGTTCTTTATTGTCTTCCGCTTCTTCCCTCGCAAGAATTACCTAGTTGTAGGATAATTCATCGAAGAATGGCATACTCATGTTATCAAGGTACACAGCTCAGCACGAACCCATGTCATGATTGACTTTCGTTTCATGGTTCCACTGGGACGGTTGCAGATCGGTCGCACACATGGGAATCTCCGATTGGGTGTCTCAAAGATATATTTACGAATGTACACTCTGTCTGAGGGTCAAGTCAAACTCAAGTTTTAGTATGTCTTTCTGCTATATTTTCGGACCCATGCCTCCCTATTCCTGGTGGGTAATACCTTTTCTCTTTTATCTTGACGTAAGTTAAAAGAATATGCCCAACCGGTTACCGCCTGACGAAGGAGTGGCCTCGGTCGGCTGCTCCTGAGGGCCGGCGTTGCTCGTGGAAGGACTCTCGCCGGCCCCTTCATTGTCCTCGGTGTCATTCTCATCATCGTCACTACCGGCGTAGTGCGCCGCGGGCTGTGCCTGCTCGCTATAATCCGCCGTCCGGTTCACGCCGACCGTGGTCCACAGGAGCAAGCCGTCGGCGAGGTCCTCGCCCAGGCGCACGTAGTCGAGGAAAGGGTCCGCGGCGGTGCTGGCCGCGGACGCGATCAGCACGTCCTCGGCGTTGGGCGTCAGCTCGTAGCGGTTCGTGTTGTACGGCCTCGTCCGCGCGACGGCGTTGATGAGGTCCTGGTCGAAGTACAGCTGCCCGATGTGAGTCTGTGAGCCCGAATCATATGTATAGGTGTTGTTGCGGAGCCTTGTCGCGTCTTCGGTGCTCATGACGTGCACGTGCGGCGTCCGCATGTAGTAATGCCCCGGGAAGATGCTGCTGAAGGCCGCGACGCCGTCCGAGTCCGTAACCTGCACGCCGCGCCCGAACGTCGTCTCGAGGCCCCCCTGACCCGGCTGGCCAACACCAGAGTAAACGCCTGTTGCGTTCGCGTGCCACACGTCAACGAGCAAGTCCGGGATCGGCTCGCACGTCGCCGTGTCGACGAACTGCAGGTCCAGGTACATGGGCACCCCGGGCTCGCCGTCGGTGATGTTCCTCCGTACCCGCTCGCCAGAGACCCAGTACGGCCCGAGGATGCTCTCCGGCACCAGCGCGCACGTCGCGTTGGAGCCGAAGAGCGTGTCCATGGGCGTGTCCAGGGTATATTCCTCGTCGCTGTGGTCGTGCGATACCTCGGACCAGTTCGCGAGAGATTCTTCGTCGCGCTTGCGCCTGGACGTCACGGGGCCTGGGGTGCGGATTAGCGCACGTAAATCGCGGGGGCACGGTCATGTTTCGACGCGGAGTCGGGCGAACTCACCATCTGGCAGACCCCGCGCGGCGCGCAGGGCGTGAGCGGTAGCGGCACGACGGGCTATGCTGCGCGCCTTCAGCGCAAGTGCCTGGGGAGAGTTTGCGCATTGCCCCAGGCTTCTGTGAGCTTTCGTGTGCGCCTCGCTGTGCCGCGCTGCCTCGCGCTTGATCTCCTCGGCGGAATGATCCTCGCCGGGATGCGCGAGGACGGCGCCTAACAAAGAGGAAGACGCCAGAGAGGCGACGACGGAAGATCGTAGGTTAACCATTTTTTACAAGCAAAATATCGCGAGATGATTACTAAAAACTATGAAGAGCAAAGGGCTCTGCAGGTCCCGGTGTATTTGGAGACATGATAGCTGTCTGTCTAATTAAATACTCAGGGCCCAGAACGGTTTTGTTGGCCCTGAGCGGTGACGAGGCTTTCCTTTGGTGGTTAGAGCCTGACAGCGATGATCATCGGGCGCCGGGGCAGCGAAAGTGGCGGATCTATGACCCTGGTAAGCCAATCAAGCTCGATGCTTCTTCAAACGGGCACATGTGATTCACGCTTGAAGGGGAAAAGATTTCGGCGCCAAGTCAAATGGCTGTCAATGCATCAGCCCCTTAAATACGAGATTGGGGGCTGAAGCGCTTGGGGCAAACGGGCGCTTGTCATGTGACGGAGCTGAAAATCCGGGGTTCAGGTATCAATACCCCCGAGATGTCAGAGGATACGACTGCATAAAAGAAGTCATTCTATGATTGAACAGCTTGCTTCGACCGCAGCTAACCTCTCATCGCATGAAGCCGATTTGCGTCCGGCAGCCTGCTAGCCTCTAATAAGCGTTGCCACATAACCAAATGGGCAGCCCTTGACCCGAACAAAACAATGAACGAAATCAAAAGACGACCGAATTTCTGCCAGCGACGAGACGTAATATCATTAATACCACTCCACACATTGGCGAGCAGGTTATCGTTTGCTCGGACAACCATGGGAACGGTGTCGGAGGGACGCAATCAGTTCGCCAGTACTGCAATACAGGCAAGTGGAGATGTCCCTCCGCGTCCGAGCTCTTATGGGCAATCTACATAAGCTGTGAGAACTTTGTTGCGTACCTCCTTATCAATGGTAGCCACTGCTCTAATATTTCGATTCTCAATCCACCCGTCAACTAGGTAGTTGCCATCCGAAAACACTTGAATGGGGCGCGCCGGTAGATTCGGCTGATGGGAATCCAAAAGGTCAAGGCCTAGGTACAGAGTCGTTCGGAGAATCGTGTTGGGCGTGACTTGGTCTCTGAGAAGCTAGCACACAGATGCTTTGAACAGGAGCCGCTCAAGGCACTCTAGAATTGATAGCTCAAGAATGCTTCTCTCCGATGAGAATACATTGATCGAGCCGACAATACATTGACATCGGCTTACAGCATGCTTTATATGCCTCGGGGTTCTCAGGGTTATATTCAATTATGCTTGGTGAGCGGCCTCAGTTAATAGGGGGCGAAGGCTTAGCGGACCCTTACCTCTCTAGACAGCCAATCAGATTGATTCTGGGTACGGTATTCATAATTCTTACGTTCGAGAACAAAAGATCTAAATTCTTATTCTCCGTTTCTTCCCCGGCGTCTGGCATGAGTAAGCCCCCCATAACAACTTAAGATCTCGAAAACTTCTAGATCCTTAGCTTAGGAAAGTTTCTCGTCTAGTTGGGGCAGAGCGGAAACAATGGCGCCGGCAGCAAATATCGACCTTTTCACGCCCTTCGAGCGGGACACCGTCCTCGAGGTCCGGACCAGCAAGATGAAGACGATGCCGGGCCTCACCATCGAGAGCGGGATCGACAAGAGGGAGCGCGCCGGGCGCATCTCCGTGTCGTTCCTGGGCCTCGAGGATGACGAGCACGACCCCACCTTTCACGGCGGGAAGGACAAGGCCATCCACGGCTGTGAGTCATGAGTCATCCGGCGTGCGGTCCTCGTCCTCTAACTTGCGGGCAGACTGCTCCTCCCACTACCCCAGTTGGCGCGCCGAGTTCCCCGCGGCCGCGTCGCGGTTCCGGCCCGGAGGCTTCGGGGAGAACCTAGTGACGGCGCGCATGAATGAGCGCAACGTCTGCATAGGGGATATCGTCTCGGTTGGCGACGACGGGGTTCTCCTTCAGGTCAGCTTGCCGCGCCAGCCGTGCTTCAAGCTGAACCATCGGTTTCAGCTAAAGAACTTCGCGCCCAATACGTATAAGCTGAGCCGGACCGGCTGGTACTACCGTGTGCTGCATGAGGGCACAATACAGGTTGGTCTAGCCGATTCTTTTCGTTGAACAACTAGGTGCGCGGTGGCTTCACTACGTCTACCGGACCAGTGCCGTGCTCCCGAGCGCACGCCATCAACGTACGCTCGTATCATCCCCAGATATGGCATATTGAGAAGCTTCCGAGTTCTAAACGAGAACAGGCCGGCGATGAAATCCGACTGGTGGAGCGCAAATGGCCCCAATGGACTATCGAGAGGGTGCAAGAGTACTTGCACCGCAACCAAGACGACGCGGCCATGAACGAGGAGCTCTCCAAGATCGAGGCCATGGGCGACGAAGCGAGAGGAGCCTTCCTCAAGCGCGTCGCCAAGTTCAAGGCCAAGCAGAAGCGGGCAGCAGCCTCGGCCGCCGCCTCCGAAGAGGACGGCACGGCAGCGGCGGTGGAGAAGTGGCGGGACTACAGGATCGTGGAGAAGAAGATGCAGACCCCCCGGATCGCGTCATTCGTGCTCGAGGCGGTGGACCTCCTCCCGCAGGAGGCCGGGGATGGGGGCTGGGTAGCGCTGATGGGCGCACACACCCGCCTCCGGCTCCCCGGCGGCCTCGTGCGCACCTACTCGATCGTCTCCGGCAGCAGTGCGGACCGCTTTGAGCTGGGCGTCGCGCTCGCGGACCCCGACCGCGGCCGCGGCGGCTCGGCATACTTGCACCGCACCGCGCGCCAAGGCGACGTGCTGCAGATAGGCCGGATCACGACTCACTTGAAGCCCGCCGGCGCCGCCAGCTGCCACGTGTTCGTCGTGGGCGGTATCGGGAGTAAGCGGTCTCTGGAGTTGTCATATCCCTCCCCCAAGTTTCCTACCCAGTTCACGGACAGAAATCCCCGAAGGGAGTTCTATGCTAGGCCCCGAACATGTCCCTTATAACTCCCGGCGCCTACTCTGCCTGAATGAACTAGAACAAGACATACGCTGACCCCGGATGTTGCAATGCAGTCACGGCCTTTCTGAGCATGATCGAGGCCTACCGCGCGATCCACTGGGAGACGACACTGCACTACGCTGTGCGCAACGCCGCCGACGTGCCGTTCCGCGACCGCGTGGTCGACGGGCTCGGCGACTCGCTGCGCCTGTACGACGCGTCGCGCGGCGAGCGCATGGACGTCGCTGCCATCTTCCGGGGCCTGCCGTGGAACGCGCACGTCTACGTCGTAAGCACATTGTTTCTTTCATCCGTTCTTGTTCCCTACCTAGCTAGCTCAGGAGCACGAAAATTCTCCGACAGGGATGGAAGCCTTTTAGGAAGTCCATAGCTTGTTTTTGTAACCCACCGGCCTGGTCACTCGCCTGATTTGAAATAACGAGGAAGAACGATGAATTACTGACTTTCCGGTGTCGTTGCCAGTGCGGACCCATGCGCATGATGGAGGAGGCGAAGCGCGCGGCGCGGGAGTGCGGCCTCGGCGAGGACGAGGTGCACTTCGAGGCGTTCGAGGCGGAGACCGGCGGCGACCCGTTCGAGGTCGAGGTCGCGAACAAGGGCGGCGGCAGGGTCCTGAGGGTCGGCAGCGAGGAGACGCTGCTGGAGGTGCTGAGGAGGGAGTTCGGCGACGGCGACGTGGCCAGCAGCTGCGAGGTCGGCAACTGCGGCACGTGCAAGGTCGCAGTCAGGAGCGGGCGGGTGGACCACAGGGGCACGGCCCTCCTGGAGGACGAGAAGGCGGACTCGATGCTGAGCTGTGTGAGTAGGGGCATTGGCAGGATCATCATTGAGGTCTGATGGCAGCGGGTTTTGGATAGTTGACATGCACATAACGCATAGAAGACCGGGACATGACTTGAGATTGTTCGAGGTGAGATTCTATTAGGTAAGCTTGCTGCTCTATCCAAGTACTCTATCACCATATTCGAAATATATCGCTGTTAAGTCCTGGCCACCTCTTCGGCCGGATTCGATCTTTCGGATGTAGATTTTTGATATTCGTGTCCAAGCCAAACGACAAAATGGCATCCCTACGCATACGGCGATGGACAGACTGTAGCCCTTAGGGACGTCTGGAAGGCAGCCGAACGCGCTGTACCGGGCATGGATATGTCCGATATCGTCATCCGCGACTTTCTCAAGGCAATCTTTGCGGATGGCTGGAGCTCAGCTGACGACTCACTTATGCCGCCACATATTGCGAACCGCAAGTTCCTGCAAACCTGCGTCATTGCTGGCAAATTCAAAGAAGACCTCCCAAATAAGGGCAACCCCCAGGAAGTACGTTCCCCGTTCATTTATTTACCAAGCATCTTACTAGCTGGGCTTTTATTTAACTTTTACATTCAGCTCGTCGTTAGAAAAGCTGGGCAACCGGCTTATCTGAAGGTACACGTTGGGGGACCCGCCGAGGCTTTGGGTTGGTTGTGGACGGACGCCCAGGGTCGAATTGCCAACAAGGCCTATATCGACCTGATTCAGGATGAAGGGAGCTGATGAGGAAGGCGGTTCTTAAATACGACAAGTTCGAAAAGCTGCGAGTTTTGCCCTACAACGCCGAGGTAGCTCTTTACATTGCCCGTTGCCGTATTCTTTGCTTGGAACAAGGAAGGCTACCCATCTGTAGCACCAGGCGAGGATGAATGCTGTATGCTTTTTAAGCCCTTGGTTCTTCCTTCACGCCTACTTCAAGAGTTCAAGCGCGTTGCTGAACTGCTGGATCAGGGTGTTACGTCGAGCCATATAACCTTCATCAGTTAATGCAAGCCGTTTTCATGATATCATCAGCAAGCCACCCTGATTGCCAGCAAACCACCTTTCTCATCGCTACAGTATCCATACTTCTCACGTTTCCCTTCAGCCATCGTTCTCACATCGCGAAGAACCATGCTTCTCGGGTTTTCCAGCAGCCATCATATGCACGTTCTCCAACCCTCTTCTCGCGCTTACCCAGCCGTATCCTCGCAAGCATGAGCTTCCAAACCCCGACACCAGCCCCAGCCATGGATGCGCCCGCTACTGTGGCACCGCGAACGTACCATCACGTTAACGACCTGACTGCCGCCCAAAAAGTGGCCCTGATTGATATCTGGAAAGCGGCAGAACGCGCGGTCCCGGGCATGGAGATGTCCGACGCCGTTATCAGCAAATTCCTGACGGCTATCTTCGCCGACGGTTGGGATACCTATGATGATTCTCTCATGGCACCACGACTTCCTGACCGTAAGCTTGAACAAACAAGCGTCATTGCTGGGAAGTTCAAGACAGATTTGCCAAATAAAGGCAACCCCCAAGAGGTTGGTCGAAGGCTTATTTCTGCGGCATATAACTGGCCTATCGACTAACAGATAATTGTAGCTTGAGGTACGAAAGGCTGGGCGACCAGCCTACTTGAAGGTCCATGTTGGGGGCCCTGCCGAAGCTCTTGGCTGGCTTTGGACAGATGCCCAGGGCCGAACGGCCAACAAGGGATACATCGAGTTGATCCAGGATGAAGGACGACTAATGAAGAAAGCGGTTCTAAAGTACGACTGGAATGAAACGCTTCGCGTTCTGCAGTATAACACCCAGGTCGCAATCTTCATCGCACGTCACCGCATTCTCGCCTGGAGTACCGATGGCTACCGGTCACCAGCTAAAGGAGAAGATAATAGGTGGACCTTGTTCAAACCCCTGGTTCTCGCTTCCGTTTGTTGCGGGAATATCGACGTGTGGTGGATTTAATGGACGAAGAGGTAACGTCGAGCCAGGAGGGAGCGGAGAAACTGGAGTACATACCTTAGTTTAGTTGGTATTGGACCAAGGCTTGTCGCCTAATTTAACAGCCTTTGCCAAGGCACCTGCTTTGCTAGACGTCGATACGACGCATTATAAAAATTACCAATCTGTTAATATTCCCCATGAACCTGTGGCTATATAGGTTATCCATTAGAAAAACATTAAATCTATCAACTTATATCAGGCATCAGCCGTCTTTTCAAACTCCCGCCGCTAATCAGCTTCGGGCCTCAACCGGCGCGTTGTGGCGCAGCCACCACCGCAGCAGCTGTCGCGGCCCATATCGCAAAGCTCCAGCCCAGTGTGCCCCAGCCGGCACCGGCGACCACGTAACCGGACCAGAGCGGGCCGATGGTGCCGCCGAGCGCGAAAGACATCGTGAAGAGCCCGTAGCCCAGGCCGTAGACGCCCTTCTCGCCGAAGATGCCCGGGTGCCGGGCGGCGAGGGCCTCGATGCCGTAGCTGATCTCCGCCATGAGCGGCGTGACGGAGAAGGCGAACGCGCAGCCCAGGAGGGCGAGCAGGGAGCAGAGCAGGACCTTGTCCCCGACCGTGTCCCCATCCACGAAGCGCAGGCACACGAGCAGCGGGACCGAGGCACAGAAGCCGCTGAATGACAGCCACTTGGGCCCATACCGGTCCGACAGCCAGCCCACCAGCGGGGATATGAAGCCCGGCAGGAATATCGCCAGGAAGATGATGCCCGCCGCTGTCGAGGTCCAGTGGAATGTATTCTGGACGAACAAAGCCAGGACAGCATCAAAACCCATCCTGTGGATGATCAGTATGAAAGTCAGATATGCTGGACACCTAGAACTGAACCTACATGAGACCTGCCTCGGCGAAAATGCCATATAGAGCAGTTAACAACCTTGGGGATTTGATAAGCACGAGGGCTGCGTCCTTCTTGCGCCATTTCTGGGTAGAAGACGGAGGAGCTGCATCATCTGTAAGACCCGCCGTCGAGTCTTCTTGAGGCTTGTCTTCGGTTGTTATCCGCTGCCTCGGTTCCTCTGTGGTACCATTGCCCGCCGGCGCGGGTAGAGTCCCATTAGACCCGTCGGAGTTCGTCCGTGTGTCTGCACCCGTAGTCGGCGCATGAGCGGCCTTCTCGACGTCGGGTTCTGGGAGCCTTTCACCTGTCGAGTTGTCGTCTTCCGGTAACCACTGCTTGGCCACCTTTTTCTCGATCATGACCAGTCTTAGCAAGATGTCTACGCCAACGACACCGAAGGAGATATAGAAGACGGCATAGTAGCCGACAGCTTCATATACCGCACCGCCTATCACCGGAGCTATGAGGAGGCCGAGACTCATGGAGGTGTTAACGTAGCCCATCGCGACACCGACGGCGTGTCCCATGGTGTCCACGAGAAGCGCGCACCCTACGCTCCACACGATGCCTGCGCTTAGTCCCTGGAGGATTCTCCCCACGACGAGGAGAGCTATGGTGGTGCCGAAACACAGGAGCACCGTGGATCCGGCTAGCATCACCAGGCCGATCAGCAGAGGCCAGCGGCGGCTCGACGTGTGGTCGGCATATATGCCGAAAATGGGAGCGCCCACGAACAGGGCCAGGCTGTAGCATGCTAGCAGGATGGAGGTCCACCGCTGCACTTCGTCTTCCGGGGTGCCGACCCGGACCGTCAGGGAGAAGGGGATGACGGGGATGACCAGGGCATAGTAGAAGATGTCCGTGAAGATAGCCAAGCTAACTGTCGAACCGGTCAGTAAGTCTGCTTGGTCGATACAAATGCCATTCATCTATAAGGCCACCCCAAGCCAAGCTCTAGCCTCTGGCTTATATTACAGGCAAATTATAAGATAACTAACCGGTGAGTATTATCAAGAATGTCGAGGAGCGCTGTTTCAGTAGGTACGGGGGCTTGGACGACGGGTCCTTCTTCGCCCCCGAGAGGAACTGCCAGGCACGGCTGAAGGTCTTCATCCTAAGAGCCAAGAGATTTTATACAGCACGACCTCGAACAGCTCTCGAAATATTTGCAATAGAGAAGAAATATGTAGGAGAGTACATGGCGGTCTGTCTTCGAGCCCATGCCGACCCGGACTTCTTTGACGTTCGTTAAGTCATATCATATAACAATTATTACATAAACCGATGGACGGCTCGCCAAGGTTCGTGCTAACCATAAGCGGGATCTATAGAGCAACTCGTGCATATGTGTGGAGGCCGCGGGAACAGGCAGGACATCTAGGCTTCTCAGCAGTTAATGATGTGATTGATAGGATCGCTATCAGCAAAGCTCAGGGATATCGAGTTGGTCATCTCCGAGGTTTTATTTAATTCCGCCGCAACCCGCGGATTGTTTCTTGTGGCCCCCACGACGACGAATAAATACATTCAATGCGGGCATAGATCGTACAGTAGCTTAAAGCACGAACCACCTACCTGGGTCACTGTGAGGCTAAGGATGTACATATTACGTACCTGAGCTCCTGTACATAAATCCAGCCGGCTTACACCCTAAACTAGCGGGAGATGGGTGCATACTTCGTAAGTGCAAGGTGGAGTAAAGAACTCGCTAAAATTTTGCGAGGCTGAATAATTTCTCTGGGGCTTGCAGCTTCTGCATTTGGAGCATCACCAAAAGCAACTTTCGTAGCCGCCCGTCGTCGGACACTGTATTCGACTTCGCCATACAAAATCAATCCAGGAATTCTGAGGTGGAATTATCGGGATACAGGCGCTGAAAATGACGGACGATTCCACGACATCTGCCGAATTCTCTGTTCTCCCAATTACTATCCCTCCTCTTCCCTCCTACCCAGTCCAGGCGACACACTACATATACCTGCGAAGAAATGCGCCTAAGATAGCTACCGCCAACGACACGCGTAGCCTGTTTCTCGCGAACGTCCCCTCGGATAGCACAGAGGCTCATTTCCGAGCCCTGTTCACCAGTCTAGTCGGCGCCGGCAGGTTCGAGAGTATCACATTCGAACAGGACAAGAATACCGCGATATCCTCTCCCGAGCCCGCGCAGGCTGCCCGACTAGCTGCGCTCCACAAAAAGAGGAAGCGAGAAGACGAAGAAACACAAAACGCGAAGGACGAAGCCGCTGCCCGGCTGCCAGACACCTGGGCCCGCAGATTACATCGGAGCGGTAGTACCGCCGTGGCCCTCCTCGCCGACGAGAAGAGCGTCGATTCCGTCCTGAAAGCCGTCAGGAAATTGAAGAAATCGAAGAAGTATCCCGTGTGGGGAGAAGGTGTCAAGGATAAAGCTCCGCCGCTAGGCTCACAATGGCTGCGAGCGCACAACAAGCTGTCATATCCGGGCAACGACGTCGTCCAGGCCGCCGTGGACGCGTATTTCACGGTTTTCAATAGGAGAGAGGAAGAAGCTGTCCAATTAGCCAAGAGGCTACGCAATGAGCCCGACGAAGACGGCTTTGTCACGGTCACAAGGGGCGGCAGAGCAGCACCGGCGCGGAGGGACGAAGCGGAGGAGGCCAAGAAGAAGATGCTGGAGAAACAGCAGAAGAAGAAGGACGACATGCAGAACTTCTACCGCTTCCAACTCCGGGAAAGGAGGAAGGCTGAGCAAGCCGAGTTGTTGAAGAGGTTTGTCGAGGACAAGAAGAAGGTCCAAGCAATGAAAGAGAAGAGAGGAAAGTTCCGGCCGGAGAGGTGAGAGCCTCGAATCAAACAATGGATCGATGCCGATATAAAGCCTACTGAATACGGGGAGGGAGCAACCGGAGCATATAACTCCCACCTTAAGTAAGTTTACTTCTGTACATTATCCAACCCCTATTCATGATGACGCATGCGGGGCCAGCGAATGCAGTCTACTCTGGAGTACCAGATCCCGACGGCAGCTGCCGATAACAACCGCGAAACGACAATCTTCTCACACTCGTCTGAGAATAAACCCTTTTCTGTTAGCAGCGTGAGCATCGTTACCGTGTGTCTTCTAATCATGTGTTTGAGCTTAGGTACCAAGCGGACTGGGGGGGTGTTGTCAGATTATGCCGGCGTAGCTTGGCTTCTATTAAAGGCTCTATAAGAGTAGGCGAGACCGCCCCCACGCGCTCTGGTACTGGGACTTTCTCGAAGTCACGACCCATTAATGCAGTCGAGGCTGTCCGTTCTTCCATTATGTAACGGCCCACATCACCCAGCAACTCGTATGCCGCATATGCCGTTAAGACTATTCGGTTCCCCATCCTTGAAGCACTCGAAGGACGACTCTCACGCATACTCGATGTAGTCAAGCCCTATTTTTGGCTCTGTGCCTCGGATGGGTTGTCGTTCATATTGTGTATGATACTCCCATATATGCGAATATCCAATGCCAAACTGACTGCTCCGCTGGATTAAGAGTAGCCTCTTAACAGAAACCATTTACCAAGCACTCATAGTAACTCCAGCAATCAACTTTGCGTTTCCATTCACAGAAATTTGCGAACAGGGGAACAATTCCAAGATCTAGTGCTTGTGCTCAATATTACATCAGAGAAGATGGCAGAAATAACCGAGTACTTTTAGTAGGGAGGCATCGCCTTCACGGTCACAGCAGAAAGAGTCAATCTTGTGCATATGATTCACTGTCGAAAAATCGAGCTTCCTTCACCATTAGCACTGATAGGCATGAATAGGATTCAGACACTTTCACGGCGCCTTTATACATTGACTTTAAGACTAAATCCGGCCCTCAACTCCATCAGTATAGGGCTATAAAAACCAGGCAACATATCGTTGCTAATCCATGAGCTTTTGTCTACTGTAATCCCGGTAGAGATACTCGCTCGAGCTGACTAGTCTTACCTCATGACGCCGTGCTACCCGGGACCGGGAATCAAAGGCCCTACATTTTGGATCTCAGGAAGACCACGTTAGGCCTGGCTACGTATTATACGGCCTCGGACGGGCGGTATCCGAGCCCCCTTTTCCTTCCCGCGCATCCAACAGGGTCATACTCGAGCGGACCAAAGGGGATTGGGAATTCCTGCTTGCATATACGAGGGCTCACAACGCCAGCATGGGCACCACGGCCGACGCGAAACTGGCCTACCACAGCCAGCCAGCCAGCTTCAGCTGGCACTGTTCCTGGATCCACACGGGGATATTATGACCTGGAGGGGTTCCGTCTTTCGGGCTGATGAACGAACGACTTTTCCGAGGGGGAGCCCCAGAATCTCCGAGGGCGAGCTCCTCGCGGAAGAAAGCCTCTTCGACCGGCTACGACACGGGCAGGGAGGGACACTTGCTTTAAGTCGCGTTCGGCGAGGCGACCCGCTCGGCGGAGGGTTCCGGTGGTCCCTCAAACCCGAGGCCTCCCCCAGGACCCTGTAACCGGCACTCGGAGTCTGGCCCGTGCACTGCCGCCCGATTACCCCCGTCTGCATGCCCCTGGACCGGCTGCGGCCCTCGTCCGGACCCGGACCCGGACCCGACACTGAGCGCGACCGCCTCGCACGGCCACGGGCCTGGGCGAGGTTCACTACGTCGGCAAAACAGATTGGACCACAGCGCCTGGGTGGAGGGATGCGGCGGAGGCCGCAAGGTGTGGACGCGAAGCGCGAGGAGGAGACCAATGAGCGGTGCTCCTGGGCCAAGTCGACAAGAACAGTGTAGCACTCTGAAGTAAGTTAAGAAAAGTCCTTCAAGGGATGCTTTACATAGTTACTTAACTAATTGACCCATTCTTCGTAGGTATATAACTCTTCCTCTCCGGAAAACTATTGATTCAACTCCAAAAGGAATGAGTATGACCATGGCTCTGATACGTCAGTAAATGCAAGACCTTCATCTTTCACACACTATGATCTATTTATTGCCAAGTTACAGGTACTTTGGCACATCGGTGAGATGTCCTGCCTGGTGCCACGCTGCCGTGGAACGTTGTGCGTCGTAAAACAAATGGCTAGGTTGGTCCATTTGGATTAGCGCATCCCATACTCGCCTCTCGGCTGGCATCGAGGGGCCACCTGGATGTTCTAGATCAGCGCCACTTGCGCTTCCAAAAGACCCCGGCATCCAGTTGATGGTATGACAGCTATCACAGGAAGTCATCGACGGTAACAGTTTCGTCTCCAAAGGTCTCATCTTGCTCGGTACGACGCGATAAATTTAGCTTGTGAGCGGGTGACTAGTCTTAACTGAACGACGAAATATGACTCACATGTCATCTTGGATCCATCTACTCGGCTTGTCAGCTTTTAAGACGACGCTACGGTACTATTTCAGTCTATGACAGTCAAGGTACTCCTGTCTGCACTGATTTGTATCGAGCCTGTCCCACCTACTAGCACTCTTGATAAAGGCTGGAATATTGCGCACGGTTCCGAGTCTTGATCGTAATAATCCGCAAGGCTTATTGAAAAGCCATATCTAGCTACACGGCTGTCTTCAAACATTCCGGCCTGAGACAAACTTACCCCTAGGGGATAATAAGCACCTCCGTTGACAAGGGTTTCAGTGCTAATGGTCAGATGAAACGCTGACCCCGTATAATCCGTCGCAAAAATCATTGAGTTGGACGAAAGCTGGATGGGGATTGAGCTGAGGAGCAAAGACACCCAGCATAGACTCTTGAATCTCGAAACTCAGAACGCATTGCGGACTGATAACACTCCAATCCCGAGCCATGAACTTTTAGTATGTTGCGAGTCCACTTCCTCTCTTGACGGTAAGTTCAAGACTTGCATAAAGAAGTTACTCGAGCCAAGTCTAGCATGTTCCACTCATCAGTATTTGGTTGATTACCGAGCATATAGTCTCCAGGGGCACGATTCCTAATGCACTAAAGCCATGGTTTACCGTTGGCAAAGCGAAGGCAATAACTTACTATAGGGTATAATGTCAGTATCGCGTATGAGGTGGCCCGAATTCCCAATTCTCTCTGTAGTGAGGCTTAGGGTTAGCTTACACGAGCTATCGAGACGACATTGATAAGTAAGCGGAGAGCGACGCTGACCGGAGAGACACTGCCTGTTTCACATTTGACCTCGTAGAAGTATAATGCCTTGTTGATTCCACCAACTCTCACTGCTGTTACGACTAGATAAGCTAGCGTATTCGCTGTCATAATAACTAGGACGACGCAATTGATTATAGCTGCCTTCTTCCAGTCAGAGGACTTACTCCCGAGGAGGAAGTCCATCTCGAATCTCACTGTCTCTGGCGCAGGCGGTCGCTGAAATATCGCATACACAATGTCGTTATGAGCATGGTCATGTGTTATATAGCTGGTAAAAGAGATATGATCGGGGTCGAGAATCGCGGACGTCTTTATAGCCGGAGGCGAATTATAACTCCTGCCTGCTACAACCTGATAACGAACTGCAAACTGCTTGCGCCGCATTAGGCTGGGGAAGTGACCGTCGAGAAGGATTGCATAGGAGCTGCCACAGTGGCTATGCATTGTCATACGCCGGAATAGATCGCCCATCGAGCAAGACGGGGCCGGCGAGAGATGGTGGTGTAGCTCTGAGCCTCGACGTCGGTCTCCTGTTTATCGTTCGGCATAGCGGCCTTGCTAGGCTGCTCACTGAGATCTGCCTGCTCAGGGAGCACGAAGCCACTCAACCGTGGAGATTTTGTCAGCTTATGGAAATCATCGTTCCTGCCCATTTCGATCGTCTTCATAGTCAAGAATACCAAGGCGGTGCGCTGATGAGGTTGGAAACCGCGCCCCTGATGATACGACGCATCTGAGGGACCGTCGCGCTTACATATCCAGGGACATATTAGTTCTTCCCTCCGCAGGAGGACAGGGTTTCGGGCCAGAACATGACCGTCATGGAGAAGCGCTTGCATCTCAGCGTGAACCTCGGTGCAGATCCCAGCTGCTACTTTGTTGATAGTCATCGATTGCCGCGTAAGCACCGTTAGCTTCCCTTTTACTCCCATCTAGCTGTGTCCACGTTGAAGTAGAATATGTCTACGGTCATAACGTGGGTCGAGATTCTGCCCGCAGGCAGAGTGCCCAAGAAACTAGCGAATCAACTTCGCGTGATCTAGTGATTTGGGCCTCGAGAATAGGGGAAGTCCGTACGAAGTCAAAGTTTCCATGTTGGCATATTTAACGTGCTAGCAGACCGGATCGGGACGCAAGCTTAATGCAAACGATGGCAGTATCGTCCGCTTAAGGAAATGCCCGCTTGATGTCCTGCCAATCTTCGCGGTCGGCAGCAGTGCGCTTGGGCCACTACCAATCTATGGAGATAAAATAAGTACCTCTCTATCATTTGTTCATACTATCCGACTCTCGCGGATGCGCTGACTAATCGCCGGTGTCTCTAGAACTCCGAAGGCCCCAGGCTGAATAAGACTGATGAGAGCGTGAGGGAGCTGAAGGAGGGTAGCATCGAGTGAATTGAAGGAATAATGTCCGTGGCGCTCCATGAATGCGGAGGGACGCGAAGTGGCGCGCGGAACCTGGCCGGGATACTAGATTGACTATAGGCGGCTTAATTACCACATGTTGGCGTTCATGGCGTTAACCGGGAAAGGCTTGCTTGGCCTGCACTTGGTCCATTTGGGCCTCTGGGCCTAGACCACACATGGGCTCAGCCGGCCCATCATTTACGCTAGGGGTCTCGTGGGGGGTCGCGGCCCACGCAAAGAATGGAGTCAATTTACGGCATTTTGGCGTCGACGCTGCGTGCACCCAAGTATGACTTTAGTCTACCCAAGTACTTGCTAGGTAGAAGTTTAAAATTTGTACTTCTATTTGTGATGGCTTTACAAGGCTTTATTGAACATTAGGTCGTACGTTATACACGCTGTACTATGGTTCAGATTCTCTAGACTTCAGCTCGAAAGACCTACTACGTAGGTAACTATGTATGGTAATAGGTAAGTAACTTGGGCAAAAGTTCGAAATCTTCAGAGCCGGCCATAGGCGGGTGGCTCTATCGGCGACTAGAAGCCCCATCAAACAGACACGCCAAGGCTAGCCTACCCAGACGTTGCACCCAAGAGCAACCCCCCGCAATCTCTGGAGATGGCTGCTGGGAACCTCCCGCGGTTAGCACGCTAATTGCTTTAGCTAGGTACAAGCCTGGACCTAAAAGCGGTTCGCCGACCGTTAAACTGGGGCACTACTCCGTTAATTCCTCTGCCATCCCCGTGGGCATCCATTTCCGCCATGGTCAACAAAGTCCACTCTAGTCCACTTGTAGCAGCCCTGCCATTCGGATTTATAGATTATACCCCGATTTATATATCTTACTAAATACCACCTTTGGGTTAGGCCAGACAGGTAGATTACATTGCCGATTAAACTCAATTTCCGTAGCTTGCCCTTAATACATACCAACCTACCAGATTAGTTAGTAGGTACCCACCAAGTAGCTTCCGGAACATCCAGAAGTGCTGACGACTTTTACCTTTTCCCTTTTCTGATTAACCTTGCCGAGCTCGTCCACCCATCAGACGCTGGTATTAGCCCGCTCTCTCTTGTCCCCTTCCAAAGTTTAGCAGCGTCGATCAGCTCTTTCTAATTCTTGGTAGAGACTACGCATCGATCGATATGAACACTTACAAATTTCTGACCGGCCTACTCCTGGATTAGCCTCTGTCCATCATAGGTAGTATACAGACTGTTGAGGGAACTTCACTCTCTACCCAGATCAGGCCTTGTCGCCTGCCGACGCAGCGTCGTCCTTACTAGCACTAGGCTTCGACATCCCGGCGCCGATTCAAACAACCGTCGCGCATGTAATCAGCGCCATTACTCAGCCCCACAAGCCTTCAGCAGTTATTTCGTCTTCCTTCTACATCGGCCATCCAGCCTCTGAGTTCACACGACAGTTCTAATGCGCCTTGATGCCGTAGCTCATCGGTTATCGTCTAACGTTTGACCGTAGGCGGGATCTCGTTGTCTACCATCATCGCGCCGCTTCCCGTTTGCGGGCCCGAACGTCGCGCAACTGCAGATCTCTGCTGGATTAGCCAACGAAGAACGAGTTCCCATCATTTTGGTGCTCTGCGAAATTGGTCCAGCCGATTGTCTACTTTCCACTACTCCCTCGTCACTGTTGGCGACTCTGAAGCTCGTCACGACTGACCCCCCCTTTTCACTTCCGCCCGATACGAGAGGTGCCGATTACCATCTTCCAACAGTGCGACTGAGGAGGCTCGTCTCACCAAGTGTGAACGATGTGTGGAATAAGACAACTCTGGAGACTCCCTGCATAGGCTGGAAGCATGAGAATCCGGATCCGAGAACAGCTGGCGGCACTTGTGCTCATCGCTGTCCTCCTCGCGCTTGCTGTCATCTCCATTCCGGTGTGGATGTACGTCAATGGCTTCGTAGTTGGTGTCGAGACAGGTGGCCTTTCCTTGACTGCTTCTCTCAAAGCCGCTCAAGTTTCCTCCGAGCTCGAGATCGTCCAAACAGCATGCAGTTCTATATCCACGCGATTCCTTGTGCAGGAAGCCTTCGCGACCTTCTATGCGGGAAATGAGACCCGGGCAAACTGGGAAAGGGCCACAGAGGACCTTCGTAGTGCCCTTAATGCGGGCCTCGGAGGGACGTCGAATATCCTGCAAGCAAGACTGTATTCTCGGAACGAGACTGGTGCCCATCCACAGGGTCTCGTCCAAGTCACTGGCGCCAACCTCCCACGCATCATACTCCCCTATAAAGCCCCGAATGGCTCCGATATCGCGCTGAACGACACAGACCTGGGCTACCCCCCAGAACTATATCCAAATATTACCTACGTCGATTCGCAAACTGAAGACCCGTTCAACCCCGGCCACAACGGCGCTATTGCACGGCCGTACCCGGATATTAGGATCGCTTCGAGCACTAATGGCCTCATATTAGGACCTCTGGTTATCAACGAAACATATGCCCTGATCTCGTACACTCTCCCCGTACGAAAGAATGACAATAAGTCCATAGTCTTAGGATACATGACTGTCGTTGCCGAAGCGACCTCTATTGTCAATATAATGAGCTCTGACGAGGGCCTGGGAGAGACCGGATCTGTCCTGCTTATCGGTCCTGCTACTGGTTGGAATCGATTTAGTAGATTCAACTTCCCAGCCAACTCGACGCATGACGCCGCGGCGAATTTCTCCAATGTTGACGTAAAATTTGTTTTACCACCAAAGCCGAGGCCAGGACAGCCCGACCGACACGCACGACACAGCTTTGCTTCGGGAAAGTATCAGGAGCCCTTCAAGGTGAAAAACTATGATGCCGCTTTCAAAGCCTTCACTGTGCGGAATCCCGAAGCCAACAATGCTAGTAGCATGCTTTCTACAACGAACGAGCAAGGGGTTCATGTCGCTGTCGGCTACGCCCGACCCCAAACAGTCTTGGTGAACTGGACACTCATCGTCGAACACGACCGGGCCGAGGCTTACGTCCCGATCAACACCCTGAGGAACATACTCTTGGGCTGCGTCTTCTCGACGATCGGCCTGATACTAGTCGTTGTCTTTCCTATCGCCCACCTGAGCGTGATGCCGATTAGGAGATTGAAGGCCGCCACCAAGAAATCGATGACGCCCCCGGGATATGAGGAAGCATCCGAGGGTGATCCGTATTCTGAAGACGAGCAGGGTCGATATGCATCCGTGGCTACCAACAAGGAACCGGAGAAGGGGCTAGTGGGCCAATTTAAGAGGTTCACGCAGAGGAAGGGTCGGAGACCGGGTACTGTGTCGGAACACGACAGCGATCCACGTAGACGGAGGTTCAAGATACCTGGTAAAGTGGCGGAAAAGAAACATTACATCAGGGACGAACTTACGGAGCTGACTACTATATTCAACGAGATGGTCGATGAGCTTACCGAGCAGTACAGCTCGCTGGAGTCTAAGGTGGCAGAAAGAACACATGAGCTTGAACGAAGTAAGAAGGCGGCCGAAGCGGCTAACGAGAGTAAGACGCTGTTCATTGCGAACATCTCGCATGAGCTAAAAACCCCCTTGAACGGGATCCTTGGGATGTGTTCCGTTTGCATGGAGGAGGACGACCTGGTCCGCATCAAGCAGTCGTTGAAGGTTCTCTATAAGTCAGGCGATTTATTACTTCACTTGCTAGAAGATTTGCTAAGCTTCTCGAAGAACCAGATTGGCCAGCAGTTGAGCCTAGAAGAGAGAGAGTTTCGATTGGGGGACATCCGTTCACAGATACTAACGATATTTGACAAACAAGTCCGCGAAGGTGCCATCGATTTCTCAGTGCATTTCATAGGTCCGGATTCCGGTGCTGACGAGGATTCCGACCCAAACAGCCCGAGCGGCATTGATGTGAACATCCCGGCGGTTGGTCCAGACGGCGTTGGGAGACTCAAGGACATGTGCCTCTGGGGTGATCAACATCGGATCCTTCAAGTACTCATCAATCTCGTGAGCAACAGTCTCAAATTCACACCGAAAGGTGGCAAGGTTTCTGTAAGGATGAGATGCATGGGCGAGGTGGAGCAGCAGTCCTCTAATAGTAGGACTTCATCATTCTCGAGGACCAGCTCAAATCGACCAGGCAGACCTCGTCACCGCGTCGGATCCAACTCACATGTTCCAGCAAGCCCTAATGGTCCGTCAGGCTCTGTACTCCAGTACAAGGCCACCGCACTGTCCATAAATCCCCTGGAGCCCAAACATCCCCATGTGCGCATCCGAGAAAGATCCCCGACCTCACCACCACCAAATGCGAAGACTTTCATGTTCGAATTTGAAGTCGAGGACACGGGCCCCGGCATCCCCGAACAGATGCAGGAGAAGGTCTTTGAGCCGTTCGTCCAAGGCGATCTGGGCTTGAGCAAGAAATTTGGAGGCACTGGGTTGGGCCTAAGCATTTGTCAACAGCTAGCGCATCTGATGGGAGGAACCATTACTCTGAAGAGCACCGTTGGATTCGGCACGACCTTCAGAATGCACATCCCTCTCAAGTACACGAAAGACAGGTACGCCCCCAGAGGCCATACCATACCAGACTATAACTAACCAGAATCAAGGGCGTCGAGTACGGCATCGAGTAGCATCAAATCTCGACCCCCGAGTGTAGGCTCAGCCGACGGCGAGGCTCGGAGGAACTCGGCAAAGCAGGTAGAGGCGGATGCTAAAGCCAGGGTCTTTGAACGACAACCTAGACTCGTTGGTTGGAGCCAACCATTCTTTGCCGCAAACCCCACCGCAGGACAGAAGCCGAGCGCCGATGACCAGATGAAGGCTGTCGAAGCAGCCGCCGCAAGCAAGAAAGAAGGAAAGCTCCGTGTTCTCGTGGCGGACGACAACAAAACGAACGTGGAGGTGGTAACCAGGATGCTCAAATTCGAGGACATATACGATGTGACTATCGCCAAGGACGGTCAGGAGGCCTACGACTTGGTCAAGGCGGATATGGAGAAGAATCATCACTTCGACCTTATCTTCATGGATGTCCAAATGCCTAACCTCGATGGTTTGCAGAGCACGCGCCTCATCCGAAAGATGGGATATTCTGCGCCAATCGTGGCCCTGACAGCGTTTGCGGAAGAGAGCAATGTGAGGGAGTGCATGGAGTCTGGGATGGATGAGTTCTTGAGCAAACCTATCCGGCGGCCGGCCCTCAAGCAGGTTCTTCAAAAATTCGCTACGATACCCGAGGAGCCCGAAACCTCTTCCAACCACGACCATACTTCCACGAAAACCGAGGACCAGAGTCTCACTTCCGAAGCCCAGCCGGGCCCGATAGAGGCCAAAGGGAATCCGCACATGAACGGAACCCACCAGGCGGCCGGCGGGCCAGCATAATAAATACTTATCAAGCACAGAAACCATGCAAATCCTCATAAAACGGAGAATTGCACGAACGACATTCGATTCTGCGAGTTCCGCCTAACATCAATTTTGCAGGGTTTTACTACGTGTCCCTATTTTCTTTACTCAAAACACTGAAGCCGGCGTCGACACATTTACGATGAGGAGTTAGACCGGTTATCCCAAAAAGCATCTAAGCAAGAGTTTGATAGACTTCACGAGGAATGGAATACGAAAAATTCAGTGTGTTGTCATTCAGCGGCTGGCGAAGGGGCGTTCTTGGCTACATACTTACACGAATACGCCGAAGTAGGGGGAGGGGTACCACGAATTATTCACCAACTTTTTTCCCCTTATATATATTTACTACTGTAATCATCCTCCGGGTAGAGATGCCCTGGACGCAATTTCCGCGGCTGGCGGCGGTTTTCGTCGTTGGAGTGTTGGATGGGACACGACTTCACAGGGTTTAGGTGATGAAACATACGGTCTTGCTCTGGAGATACGGGCACTCCCATCGAAGAGGCGAAGGGACCCTCCTTAGACACCAATATACGTCGGATTTGGCGACTTGAAGAAAATATACCTTAGTTCTAATCGTCCCCAGCGGGTCCTGCTCTCTAAAACGGTCCCAGAGTGTTTTATGTCTCCGCTCTGTCGTGTTTACGGCACCGCCTGTCGGCAAAAAAGCAAACAAATATCAGAAGTGCCCTGTGTTTAGGGATAATAGGACTGCGCAAATTCTGGAATGGTCAAAGGCGGGATTTATTGCCATCCTCCTATCCAGACAGCCAGGCTACCCGAGCCGGTATTAGTGCAACCCGGGTGGGAAAACGCAGCCCGTGGGCTCCGATCTTCGGGATGGGTGGGTACGGCGTCCCACTTTCCGGGGTTAGAGTCAAGTATATATGTAGCTATAGTCATGCCTGCGTCCGCGGAATCGTGCTTCCACATGTGTCGTGGCTCTCTTGTTCTCTGTTGAATTGTCCCTTAGGCGCCCCAAATTATTGCCGGTTTTGAAATTGTGTCGGCGACTTAGACTTGACAAGATCGAGGAACTGAGAAACCCAGCGCAACTCCCCCCCTCCCCAAGCAAGACCTTTCAACCCCGCGACTGATTTATATATATATCACCCGATACCACGGCAGCGCAAACTTCACCTGCCCCCATTCACAAATCC